>CBVK0100027503.1:779-23613 GCA_900067695.1 Picea abies | reverse complement strand
CTAGATCAGATCTAACATTCTCACATATAATAAGCACCAAGCATGAATATATCTATCTAAACATATCAGATAATTTCACATATAATATGTAAATACATCAACACAAAGCACAAATCACATCACACAGGGTTTATGTGGTTCACCCCCACCCTGGGGATACATCCACCAACTCTTCTTCTTTATTGTCTTCGGTCAATCAGTTACAAGCATAGAGCCTCAAAATCCTTACTCCGCACAAAAAAAAATATCTGTGTAGCTTGCTAGATCCTTCTTCCTCAACTTGGGTCTCAACACTAAGCCTTCTATAATTACTTGCACTCAGTCCTGCAAGGCTTAAGAAGTATGCACAGAGAACTTACAATCTCTTAATCACATAAATATATCACTTAGCCATTCCTTTTGCACTTAACACACCGGCCTCTTTCAGTATTGCCTATCCTTCTATATATACATTACAAAATAGGCCTAAACATAGGTAAACCCATGGGCCGACATCCCATTCCCGTTACATATTCCCAAAAACCCAAAAAGGGAGCTGAGATATCGTGATCTCCGCTTCAACTTGTGCTCCTCCTTCAATAGGCTATCAAAGTCCCAAAATAGGTCAACATGACCAAGAAACTCCCAAAATTTGGTCAAGTGCCAACACACACACATATTACACACATATTTTACTTTGGAAACCTAAACTGGGAAAATGAATCACTTGTTTTAGAGCCACACCTCTAATATTCTATTTATAATATCTACTCATTGTTTACAATACAATATATATATGATCCTACTACATCCAAACCCCTAATTCATTCCCATGTATTAGTCAACAACCCTAATTCCTTAACTAGAATTAGAAAATCATCGTCGAAAACCATGTGTTTAAAAACCACGAAAAAAAGGATGCAAAAAGCACCCAAAAAAAATTTAACTTTGAAAAATACTAGTAAGTACTAGTCCATATTGTAGATTTTAACTTTATACAACTAATTACTGGAAATAGATTCTTAATAAAAAACACAAAAAATGAAATGATACACACACACACACATTACAGAGAGAATTTACCATGGAAACTCAAACCATGAAAACCAACAACCTGTTTTAGAGTCGCACCTTTACTCTTTTATTCATCATATCTCTTCATTATTTACAATAAAATATATATAGGATCTCGTGACATTCACATCCCTAATCCATTGAACCAGATTAGTTAACAACCATAATTCCTTAACCTAAATTAGAAAACCATTAGCAAGAACCATGTGCCAAAAAACCGCCAAAAACAGACGCAAAAAACACCAATTTTTTTTTACGGTGGTGTTAAGCTCGAATCCTAGCACAGGGGGATCCACCCCCCTATAACACTACATATAGTCATGCAAAGTATATAAAACATACTCAAAATTCTCCCACTTGATTTTTTGTTTGCATATAGAGAGTTCTAGTGTTACATAGTCTACAATCCAGAGCAACAATTCCCACATATCCTCTACACCAAGAGAAATTCTTAGTGCTCATATATTTTGTTAATGAATCAACAACATTCTTCAAACTGTCCATGTTCATAAACAACACCTTATTTTCTTCAACCATGTGTCTGAAAAAGTAGTATTGAACATCAATATGGTTTGTCTTTGAATGATAAGACTATTTCTTTTCCAGGTGGATTGCACCATGACTATCACAATGTATCCTTACAACTTTTTGTACCAACTGAATTCCTGAACACAATCTATGTAACCGTATTTATTCCTTTATTGCATGAGTGGTTGTCATGTATTCATCTTCTATAGTTGGTAGTGCCACTACAAACTATCTTTTTCTCATCCAACTGATTTCTTCTCCAAACAGGTTAAATACATACCCACTTGTAGTTCTTCTGTGATCCATATCTCCAACCTAGTCTACATCTAAAAAACCATGAATGCCCAACACTATGTGAAATTCTAGTCTTCCTTGGTAGCACAATCCATAACTACTAGTTCCATGCAAATACTAGAAAACCTTCTTTACTGTTGCCCGATGATCCTTCCCTGGTTTTGACATATACCTGTTCAAAACTCAAACTACATGTGCAATGTTTGGTCTAGTATAGACTATTGAATACATCAAATTTATAACTACACTAGCATATGAAACCCAATACATGTCTGCTTCCTCTTCTTATATCTTCAGACACTGGTCTGCAGATAACTTTACACCTAAAGGAATAGGAACCTTGGTCACCTTACATTTTTTCATGTTAAATCTTTGCAATATTGCCTTGACGTGTTTTATCTAATTTAACTAGAGTTTTCTTTTTGCTCAATCTCTTTTAATTTACATGCACAAAATGAAATTTTCAACACCAATATCATTCATGTCAAATTTATAGGACAACTAATTTTTCACATCATGGATAATCTCCTTATCATTTCCTATCAATTATATATCATCCACATACAAGAACAAATAAATAAGATGATCATCGATTAATTTGAAATACACAGTGATCCACTTTGCTCCTTACGAAGCCAAGTCCCAACATAAAAGTATCAAATTTTGATACAACGTCCTTGGTGATTTCCTTAACCCATAGAAGGACTTTTTCAACTTGCATACCGGCTCTTTTTTTCCCTTTACAACAAAATCTTATGGCTACTTCATGTAGATTTATTCTTCCAAATCCCCATGTAGGAATGTTTTCTTCACATCCATCTATTCTACTTCAAAAAAAAACACAATAGAAACATATAAAAAAAATCTAACAGAATTCAATTTGGTAACAAGAGAAAAAATTTCACCAAAGCAATTCTCTCTACTCGGGAATGAACTTTTTCTACTAAATGAGCTTTGTATTTTTCCATTTTTCCTTTTGCATTTAGATTCTTAAACACTCATTTGTTGTCAATGGGATTTATTATAGTCAGAAACTCCACTAGATCCCAAGCCTCATTATTTTCCAAGGCTTTCATTTCTTCAACCATTGCATTTTTCCATAGTTTTCCATCCTTTGAATCCATTACCTCCCTAATAGTTCTAGGATCATCATCAGTAATAGACAAAGAAAAAATTAAATGAAAAATCAAGTGGAGTGTGCATTTTTATTGCCTTAATTCCTGAACCAATCCCCTCAATATTGGAGTATGAGGAGCTTCTTCTTTTGAATCTCATTCTTTTGTAAAATTTGATTCATCATCCTTTAAATCAAACTCTATTTTTTTTTGTTCTTCCTTACTTGGTAGGACTTCATGTTTGACAACATCTTTCATTTCTCTAAATACTGTTGAATTTTGTTACTATGGTCATTCTTCATAATGTGAAAAGTAAAAAGTTGTGTTTGTTGTGGATGCCAGTTTAATATAAATATATATAATAAATAAGTAGTTATTTATTATCTAAGGACACATACTTTCATGGATGGTCACCATATGTTGTATACATATGAAACATTCATCATTGTAAATAATGCATCAATTGTATATCATCTTATATAAAAGTAAACATGGTATCAGAGCTAGAGTGGGATTGATTCCTAAACGGGAGGGCCCAAGAAAATAAGAGAGATGGATTGGGCGTCTTCCTAACCATTTTGAGCTCCATTCCATTTCCAAAGAGTTCATCTCTATCGCTTCTCACACTAGTACAATTGGGTCAAATTTCGACGACGCATTCGATGCAATTGCTACTTTATATTGTCGGGAGAATGACAAACAACAGACCCCCTCAAACATTGTTTCAATTGACGTCTCTTTTATGACGACATAGATTTCGCCGTTATTGCGACGTCTTGGAGGTGGCAAGACCGACGTCTTGAACGTGGCAAGAGAGATGTTGGAACGTGGCAAGAGAGACGTCTAAAATGTGGCAAGACCGACGTCTTGAACGTGGCAAGAAAGACATCTGAAACGTGGCAAGAGAGACGTCTAAAACGTGGCAAGACCAATGTCTTGAACGTGGCAAGAGAGACATATGAAATGCGGCAAGAGAGACGTCTGGAACATGGAAAGAGAGACATTGAAACGTGGCAAGAGAGACGTCTAAAACATGGCAAGACCGACGTCTTGAACGTGGCAAGAGAGACTTCTGAAACATGGAAAGAGAGATGTCTGGAACATGGCAAGAGAGACATCTAAAATGTGGCAAGACCAACGTCTTGAACGTGGAAAGAGAGACGTCTTGAATGTGGCAAGACTGACGTCTTGAAGGTGGCAAGATAGACGTCTAGAATGTGGGAAGAGGGACGTTAAGAGGTATCATCTCCGACATGGTTGCTATGGGAGAGACACTCCAAGATGTCGCAATAGCGACTATGTTGTAGATATTTAAAAAAAAAAATACTCCTGGAAATATTAGAGTTGTAATATTTTCTCTAAGCCCTGATAAGGCTCCAGGCCCTAATGGGTTCACAACAAATTTCTACAAGAAGGTTTGGCATATCATTAAATCTGATTGCTTGAATATATAGAGGAAGTAGGAATTTTGTGGAAAATCGATGAGGAACCAATTCTACTTTCGCAATCATTATACCAAAAGAGTCAAATCCTCAAAAATATTCGAGGTTCAGGCCCATTTATATATGCAATGTTTCCTACAAGATATTCCCAAAAATCATTGCTAATAGAATCAAATCTATAATTGTAAAAATTATCTTCAAAAAACCAGGATTTATGCCCAATCAATCCATCTTTGAAAATATCATTGTGAATGAAATGAAAGACAACAATAATACAAAAAAGACAGAGATATAGTGAAAACCAAATTCTATCCCTCACAATAGTGATAAACATTGTACAGATACAATGGATAGAATGATGGTAGCTATCTCCGAGAAGAGATGTGTCTACATTGTGCAATGCTCATTCACAAAAAGCCCATAACAAGAGGCTGAAACTACAGCTTATCATAATGCCAAAACCCCTAAGATCCAAAAACCCTAACCCTAGACTTGAGGTAGCGAAAGAAAGGTGGTTCCCGAGGAGCCTAGTTGGAAGGTCAACTTCATGAGGCCATAACTTTCACATACAAACTCTGTTTTTGGTGCTTTTTGGACTACTGGAAAGATTTTTCCAAGATCTACAAGTTTAGGAGGTTGGGCCCATTGAAAAAATATTGGCCATTGAAATACCAAAAACGAATGGGAAGGGCATGAAAAATATGCTACAAGTTCGGGACTTGCAAACTAGCAAGATTCAATATTGTTTCTAATATGGTGGCAGATTTGGGATAGTTGTTGAGCCAACTTTCAAACAACCACCTAGATTAATTGTCCTCTCTTAAGAAGAAATAGTCCCCATTACGTCAATTTCTTGTATTAGATGGGGAACCTTTTGTTGGTTTTGGTCCCTAGTGAACCACTTTCCCTAATGAAAATGTTGCCATACTTTGACAACCCAATAGAGTTTCATATTTAATTGGCAGGTGCTCTTCATCTTGTTGTTTGAACTTTGTGATTACTTATCCATTGATTACTCCAGGGAAGAAGAAAATGAGATGGTTTTAGGAGACCCTAAAGGAATCCAATAAGTATGTAGGAGAGCCCAAGCGGTTGATGAGAGAGAGTAGAGCGCCAGAGAGACTTGGATCTTACTTGGCTATGGTGAAAAACATCACAGATGCAGAGCCCACGACATTTGCGCAGGCATTTGACCAGCATGTTTGGTGAGAGGCCATGCAGGAGGAGTAGGACTCCATCATGTGCAATGATGTGTGAGAGGTGGTGTCGAGGCCTAAGGGGAAGTCAGTTGTGACTTCTAGGTGGTTGTATAAGACCAAGTATGTTGCAGATGGCAACATAGAGAAACACAAGGCCCGATCTGTGGCGAGAGGATTCTCTCAAATAGAGCGAGCCGACTATGATGAGACATTCACCCTAGTTGCGAGATACACTTATATCCAAAGCATTATTGACATTGCAGCAGAGATGGGTTGGAGGATACATCAAATGGATGTAAAGACTACTTTTCTGGATGTAAAGACTACTTTTCAAACAACCCATCGAATGTCAAAGGAGATACAATTTTCATATCGACTTAATCCATCTACAGTAGGCTATCAGACTAATAGAAACGTTATTTGAAAACAAAGAATACAGTCACATCCTTTTGTATTCCGACTTCTGTTGAAATTTCCTTCTGATTTTCCATTGATAGGAACTTGGAAGAGAGTAGTACAAGACTTCAAAAAATAGAGTATCTGTGGCGTCTAGGACAGAATCAAAATAGATAGATACGTGCTTTGCAGATGAGAAGATAACCTAATTCTGGAATTACTAAACATCATTGCAAGTTACTAAAAATATACAAAGTAAAGTCTTACAAATTGTTTTGACACAATATCATAGAACTTACATAGAACTATAATTAGACAGCACAGGAGACAACTTCCATATTCTGATTTACAAAGCTATAACACCAAGAAATATCAGGATCACGGCACTAGATCTTTGAATGAAAATAAAATACATTTTCATAAGACACTAATAGTATGATATCATGTTATGCTCTCATTATATGAAAGAAATTCAGTATTACAATTTGAAGCTAATTCATGCCGCCAAAATTAAAGACATACAACTCTCAAATTGGATCTTGACCACCAAGAACATGAAAATATGCTCTTTTGGGGAAAAAAATCTCTACATCAATACATATACAACAAATTATCGTCTTGAGCTCAAAAGCTCAAGAGCTAAAACTTCCTGCTCCACTATAGACATGGAGCCTGTTTTCACATTGGCCAATTTTATCTTTTTCTTCTTTCTAGGATCAAGTTCATCAGTCTCATCATCGTCTGAGATATCACTCTTGAAGTACACCTTCTTTGATTTTTTGGTATTGTTGTAGACAGATCCACCTTCTTCAGACTGAGATCCAGATGCATCAGATTCATAATCCCTTTCATCTTCCCTGGATTGTCTTTTTATCTTCTGTCTCTCCTTTGTCCTCCTCTCACGTAATCGTTGTTTCAAAAGAAGTTTATCTTCTTTATCATGCAGCTTCATCTCTTCCCTAAGTTTAATGTATCTTTCTTTAGCTGCAATACATTTTTCTCAAGATAAGTATCAATGAATACATAAAAATACCTACAGCTAGAACCTCAGAATATAGGTGATGAAAATGCTATGAGATTGTGAATTTATATAACCAGTTGAACCAACAAAGCAAAAGACTATGCTGATACAAGCTCTTAAAACACTGCAAAATGGGACAACTAAAAGAACAGTACTATTTAGTTGGGCATTTTTTTCCAAGGAAAGCCTTCTGGGATACCACCAGCCACAGTAGCAGCTGGTAACCCCAAGGGACCCGATCAGATTTGAACCTGTGACCTATGGCCTTTCCATCAGCAACATGCCTTTAGCAGATGGTTCAACCAATTGAAATAACCCTTGGGGCTTGTTGGAGCATATTTTCTATATGTATATGATAAATTCATCAGAAAAGATATCTATCATGCAACCATTAGTTTTTGGATGCAACCAACCACAAAGAAACAAGTTACAATCCAATTCATAAAAATACCTAAATGTTTATACAACCACCAAGTACTTGGGCATACTGGTCAAAGTCTTGACTAGTTTGGTGAGTCAGGCAAGTATTCACCGAGTGTGCAATTGTGACCCATTCTCTGAGCATATGCAGGATCGATGAACCTAAAAAAATTTTCAACACTAGAACACTCATTTTTCATAAAAATACCTAAATATCTGTCCAACAAGCTTAGCATAAAAGGCAAGCCAACCACCAGGTACTTGTACATGCTGGCCAAATGTTTGACTAGTTTGGTGAGTCAGGCATTTACTCACCAAGTGTCAGCAAACATGACATGTTCTCTGAGCATAACTATGCAAGCTCAGTGAACCCAAAAAGAAAAGTTTCAACACTAGAACCATTATTTATATTGTTCTCTTGTTTGAGATAGTTTACAGTGTGTTTGCAAGTCTTGGACACCTTCAGTAATCATATTTCTTCATCAAAGTCATCTACCTGTTTACCAAAATCAATGCATACTAAGTTGGAGAGTCTGATATTTCATTGTTTATGTCTATGTTAAATTTTGACATACATTTCATGTGACTATTTAGTATTCACATGGGCTTAGGTCTATAATGTAGAGTCTAATTTAATGAATTTTTCATGGATGGAATGACCCTGATTTTATCTTGTGAAATTCCAAATACTTTGATGTACCTTTTAATATACTAAATTAATGTAATAATCCTGATTTTATCATTGTGAAATTCCAAATATATTAATGTACCTCTTTAATATACTAAGGTATTGCTCAGTTTAGCTTAGTTGCACCGAGTGTCAACAAATGTGACAAGTTCTCTGAGCATGACTATACAGGCTCAATGAACCTACAAAGAAAAGTTTCAACACTAGAACAGTCATTTCTACTGTTCTCTTGGTTTGAGATAGTTTTCAGTGTGTTTGGACTCTGGAGTCTTGGACACCTTCAATAATCATATTTCTTCATCAAAATCATCTACCCATTGACCAAAATCAATGTGTACTAAGTTGGAGACAGTTGGACTCATTATTCATTGTTTATGTCTATCTTAAATTTTGATGTACATTTCATTTGACTATGTAGTATTCACATGGGATTGTCTATATTGTAGAGTCTAATTTGATGGATTTGTCATGGACTGGAATGACCCTGATTTTATCTTATGAAATTCTAAATATGAATGTACTTTAAATTCTAAATATGTTATGTACTTTTTAATATACTAAATTGTTGCCCAGTTTTGCTCACCAAAATGATTCTCCCTTTTAGTTTTGTGGAGTTATTGAGTCCAAGATCTATGACTTTGCATCATGGTGATCCACAACATTGATAATAACTTAAACCGTTATTTGTAGAACTATAGGACCAAAATTTCTTATGGCCAATGGTATATTTCATCATCAATGGGGCAACAAAAAAAGCTAAAGTGGACATATCTGTCAAATTGGTAGCAACAACTATAGATTAAGTATTGCACTTTATGTAGGAGAAGTCAATGCTAGGTAGGTGAAAGATTGAAAATAGTCTCTTGATGTTGCTTAAGCCTCAATCATAGAAGGGACACAATCATATGGCACAATGTACAATAACAAAATGGCAATGGATAGCTACAAATGGTTGTGGCCTATCAAAGGAAAAAGACTGTTGCTCGTGTAAAATCATGGCAGCTATGAACAAAGATGTTTTTAGGCATATATAATATATATAGAGAGGGCATTAGAAAGTTGTCATGACTGATAATAATCACCTTAATCATCCATTGTATTACATTTTGAATATAGCAGAAAATGGAGAGAAATATAGCAATAAGTGCATCAAATAAAGTACTTATGTGCAAAGCAATGAGATCAAGAAAGAAACTCAAAGTAAGGTTGTTGAAAATAATTTAATCATAATAATCACCTTAATCATCCATTACATTACGTTTTGAATATAGCAGAAAACGGAAAGAGATGTAGCAATCAGTGCATCAAATAATGTACTTGTGTGCAAGATAATGAGATCAAGCAAGAAACTCAAGAGTAAGGCTGTTGAAAATAATTGACTCATGGTGAGAAAGTCTGGATTCATGTTCGCAGTGGGAAAAGGTCAAATCTTCCATTTGGTGCTCAAACAGAGCTAAATTATAATTGGAGTTATATGAATGTGAAGGTGGCTTAGTGATTAATCATTCCCATTCTAGATTCTTGGAAGATGAATCAACTGCATATAGATTACCAAAGCCTCTAGTACATTAGAGGGGACTACAGTTGTTCTTCCTTATCAGTAAACAGTGAAGCAGGTCCTCATAAAAACCATATACGGATTGTTAATGCCATCCAATATTGAGTGGTCATAATGAACAAATGGGTTCTTTTGTGGGCTAAATTACTAGAAGTGATCTGCCTTCTTTGAGAAACGCCATTCCCTATTTTGGATCCCAAAACAAAGCGAATACGACGCTGAAATGGTCCTGAAACATTTCAGGGCCATTTCAAGTTCCTGAATCCCGAAATAGATGATATGTTTCAGGGAAATCGTTAAACATGTCAAGGTAATTGTGATATGGCATTGAAAAGGCCCTGAAACTTTTCGGCCATTTCAGAATTTTGAAACCGCGTTTTACAATGTGGATATGGGCGTTTCAAACTATGGATATGTTTCGGGGAAATCATTAAAAAATTCAGGGTAATCGTGATACATTGCAGCGAACTCGTGATATGTTTCACACCTACAGATAACATTTCGGGTCACACAACCAGTTTTTTAAGAGAATAAAAGTGGATAAATAACCACTAAAAACCTCTACAGAAACCCTAAGCCTAGAAGTGACACCCCAAACTGATAAATAAATCACCTTGGGCATCCCTTAAGGACACCAATACTCAATACTTTTCTTAGTGTTTTTCTTGTTGGAGAGAGGAGAGTTGGCACCATTTCTTTACTTGAGGGCTTGTCAATTTGAAGCTTTTAGCTTGGAAGTTTGCTTGAGGGTTAAAAAGCTCAAAGTTTGGGAGCTAGTAAATTCTAAATTTGGTGTGCAGTTCATTGCCTGAGTCCTCATTTCCAGCTATTGGTTCTGGTTCCATCGATACTCTCCTGCATGCATATAATGTACACCATCTACCTGTTAGTGATAGGTTGTTATACCTAAGCTATTAGAGTTCCTTAAGGGTGAAACCCTTTCCTGTTTAGTGTTTTAACTTTACATAATATGTGCCACTGCCTACAGAAATATTTTCATGGCCATTGAACTTAAAGAATTACTGTCACAACCTACATCCTATAGGAAAAGGATATTAACAGAGCCTATGTTGTTGTTGTCAAAAACATGTACTTGTAATATAGTTGTATGTCAAAAACATGTACTTGTGGGGTGGCAGGTGCGGGGGGGATTATTCTTGATCTTGAGGGACATCTTGATATTACTTATGCTTGGGGTCTGGGGAATTCCACAAATAATCAAGCTGAGGCGTATGCCCTCATACAAGGTCTTCTTTCAATAAATGTAGCTAGAACTAAGACACTTATTGCTATGGTGACTCAAGTATAATTATCAGCTTAATGACCTCAAACCTCAAAGAAGACTCCTGCTGATAGCAAGCTATCATCCCTAATCGCTCAGATACAAAAAGAGGTTTGCAGATTTTAGAAGGTCTCTTTCTTTCAAGTTCTAAGAGAATACAAAGGACAAGCCAACACCTTAGCTAACGAAGCAACCAAGCTCAAAATTGAGGTCCTTCTGAAAAATAGGAGCATGTTATATCAAGCCATACCTTAATCCTTTGTATGTCATAGGTCTTGGAGACATGTTTTAACTCTATCAAACAACAAATGCCACAGAACCTTCACCGTGATACGCAATTTTGCGCAGGAACGAGATATGAAAGGACTTCCTCCCCCCACTTTGAAGTACGCACATGCAAGCCTTAACTCTTGGCTGGCATTTTGAACCATAGTGTGCATCATATCAGGGCTCAGGTGGGATAATGGTGCATTACGTGGTTGGTTTGAGCGACATTGTCTAATGGTAGACTGCACCGGGGTGGTTTTTCTTCCTGGTAAGGTCTTCTCACCGTTTCTGGTCTGTCTATTGGAACTTGCTTATGGTGAAAAATATCTGTGGATGTCTAGTGCTCTGTCACTCCTCTGTTGTGGAATTTGCAGTCCATACAGTGTCTGGTGTCCTAGTGTTTTTGAAACTTTAGTTGCTTCATGGTGTTTTTTGTTTTGGAACTTTGGGTTCCGGTGACCTTGAGTTGTTGGTGTTTGGCATTCTGACCTTCCTGCTGGTGGTGATTGGTTGTTTCTGGCATTCTGGTGTTTGGCACTTTGGGTTGGTAGTTTTATCTGGGTTTTGGAAGTTAGATTTATGTCTCCTGTTTTCCCAGCTTTGCCCCTCTTGGTTTATCTTTTGGTGGCAGAGTCGATATAATAGGCAATCTCAGACTCTATATTGGAACTTGCAGGGTAGTTTTTCTTTGTGTGGATGTCAATCCACATTTATGGATTACAGAGAGGCACAAGAATTCTGTAGAGTGCTCTGAAGGCATGAGGAATCCATTAGTAGCAAGTTGCAACAGAACTTCAATCTTTTCTGTGAACATTAAAGTCCATAAAAATGAACATCAATGTATCTCTCAGAATGCAATGGTCATGAACAAGCTGGTGCAACAAAATCAACAAATTGATGTCTTGGAGGCAGAATTCTCCATGCTGAGAAATATGGTCTGCAACATAAACAAAGGTTTTCATTCAGCAGCCTCTAACCTCATGATGTCAGTGAATTCAGTTCAGGAAGGCCCTCGAGGAAGAAGACACTGTCCATCAAATGATGGAGGATATGGATTTGGGCAACCAGGATTCTCATGTCTCCAACATTGGACACGATGAAGCCAACAGTAAACATGTTTTTCACTAGTATTTATGTTTTGACAGTTTTGTAGATCGATAATAATATTAGGTGTCTTTTTAAGAATATATACCAGCAGGAAATTTTGGAAGGCTACAACTGCGGATGTACTTAAAACTTTGTTTTTGGCATATTATGTTTTTCTAGCTTTCTGGGAAAATCATGACAACTATCTCTATGTACTTTTCACTATTTAGCTATGCTGCAGCTCTTTATAATATAAATTCCCCAGTTTCTGTTTAAAAAAAACATGTACCTGTGGTCTGCTCTTCCTCGTCACCTCCTGATAAATTGTGAAGCACAGAGAAGTGAAGAGAGAAAAGAATAGTATATTCAAATGTATGAAGAAGTACAGAACTCAGAAGATCACATTTACAATGTAAGATGGTTGAGCTATATATGCTCAAGCAAGACAAAAATAGAAAGTACAACTGTCCAGTACAGCTGGCAGTGTACGGTCATACTGTTGAGGGTACAATATATTTAACACTCCCTCTTAGACTCAACAGTTACAATCAGCAGCACTGACTATGCCTAAGTGATGTCTCTGGAAATCAAAAACTGATTTTCCTAGTGGCTTGGTGAAAATATCAGCAAGCTGATCTCTAGAACCACAAAATTGTAGTGCAATGTCACCATTATTGACTAACTCGCGTATGAAATGAAATCGAGTGTCAATGTGTTTACTTTTCTTATGAAACACATGGTTCTTGGATAATGCAATTGCTGATGTGTTGTCACAGAAGATAGGAGTTGGATCCTTCTCTGTTTGTGACATGTCTTTCAATAATATTCTCATCCATACTGCTTGACAAGAAGCTGAGGTAGCAGCTACATACTCTGCCTCTGCAGAAGATATGGATACAATTGGTTGTTTCTTTGATGCCCATGAAATCAGGTTCGTGCCCAGTGAAAAACATATCTGGATGTGCTTTTCCGGTCATCTAGGCTGCCTGCAAAGTCACTATCTGTGTAACCAAAGAGTTGATTACTATCAGATTTAGTGTACCATAAACCGAAATTGAGAGTTCCTGCAACATATCTCAATATTCGTTTTGCCATTCTCCAATGAGAATCTTTTGGTGATTCCATGAATCTAGAAACAAGGCTAGCTGCATACATGATGTCAGGCCTAGTTGTTGTAAGATACAACAAACTGCCTACTAAACTTTTGTATAAAGTAGAATCCACTGTGGGACCTTCATCATTCTTGCTTAATTTTGTGCCTAAAGGTATGGGTGTTTCTGCTGGATTGCATCCTTCCATGCGAAACCTTTTGAGAATGTCTACTGCATACTTTTGCTGACAGACAAAAATACCTTTGGCTGACTGATGAACCTCAATGCCTAAAAAATATTTCATTATGCCAAGATCTGTCATCTCAAACTCAGATTGCATGGCATGTTTGAAATCTGCTAGTTCTAGATTTCCTGTGTAAATCATGTCATCAACATATAAACATACAATTAGTATTTTACCATGCTGATCTGTTTTGGTATAAACTGTGGGTTCATTTTGACTTCTGCTAAAACCACTTTTGATCAGATAGGTGTCAATTCTGCTGTACCAAGCTCTTGGAGCTTGCTTTAAGCCATACAAGGCTTTCTTCAACCGATACACTTTGGCTGGGTGCTCTTGGACTTCAAATCCAGGTGGTTGATCTACATAAACTTCTTCTTCTAAGACACCATTGAGGAATGTTGACTTCACATCCATTTGGTATACTTGCCATTTGTGCTGTGCTGTTATGGAAAATAGAGTTCTTACAGTGTCTAATCTTGCTACTGGAGCAAAAGTTTCACCATAATCAGTACCTAGTTGTTGTGAGAATCCTTTGGCAACAAGTCTTGCCTTGTGCTTTTCAATCTGCCCTTTTTCATTTAGTTTGGTTTTGTACACCCACTTGACACCAATACTCTTTTTGTGTCTTGGTAAATCAACAAGATCCCATGTCTTGTTCTTCTCAATAGAGTCAATTTCTTGGTTCATGGCTTGAACCCAATGTGGCTCCTTGGCTGCTTCCTTAAAGGATGTGGGTTGACATGACATTAAAGAAAAAAGATTATGTTGCTCAAAGTCATCCAACTGTTGATGGATTTCTCTCAAACTTCGAGTTCTCTGATTCTGTGGTTCAGAGAATGATTCTCTGCTAGAAGTTGAGTTATCCTGAGAGTTTTCTGGTTGTCCTTGGACTTGCATTCTTGGAGGAATGGGTTGATGTACTGGCTGTTCTGAATTTTCTGTGTTTTCAGAACTTGGTAGCAATGGATTTTGACTGTCCACTTGTTGGTTTTCTGAATCATCCCAGAATTGGTTTTCCAAAAATTGTACATCTCTACTGAGAATTAATTTCTTGGTGATGGGATTGTAAAGCCTGTAAGCTTTAGATGTTTCACTGTAGCCAGTGAAAATGCATTTTTCACTTTTGTCATCAAGCTTCTTCCTTAATTCGGAAGGTACGTGTGCATATGCTATGCATCCAAATGTCCTTAGATGAGCTACATTGAGATTTGTCCCACTCCAAGCTTCTTGGGGAACTTTCATCTGTAGACTGGTGGTTGGTGATATGTTCAGAAGATAGACTGAGCATGCTACTGCTTCAGCCCAAAAAGTATTTGACAAGTGTTTTTCTTTAAGAAGTGTTCTTGCCATATTCATGATGGTCTGATTTTTTCTTTCAGCCACTCCATTCTGCTGGGGAGTATACCTTGCTGTTGCTTGCATGATGATGCCTTGAGACTTGCAGAAAGTTGCAAATTCTCTGGAGTTGTATTCTCCTCCTCCATCTGACCTGAGTACTTTGAGAAATTTATCACTCTTCTTTTCAGCTTCAGCCTTGAATTCTTTGAATTTTGTAAATGTTTCAGACTTGTGTCTAAGAAAATATATCCAGATTTTCCTGCTGAAATCATCAATAAACGTTAGAAAGTAAAAACTACCACCTATTGACTCTGTTTGCATTGGTCCACATAGGTCAGTGTGGACAAGTTCAAGATGCTATTTGGCTTGATTGGAAGACCATGGAAAACTAGTTCGCTTGTGTTTTCCAAGTATGCAAGACTCACATGGGGGGATTTGTTCTTTAAAAATAGGTAAAATTTTGACCATGGAGTTTTTTTGAAGTAGACTTAGACTCTAAAATGGTAGATGTCCAAATCTAGTATGCCAAACCATTGTTTCATTCATAGTTGTTGCATTCTGTGCATAAGGTTGACTCAGATTTGCAGTTCTGAGGGTGAGGGGAAACATCCTATTGGGAGTCATATAGATTTCAGAAATCAGTTTTCTGCTGGATTTTCTATCATAGATTTTGCAAGATATTCCCTCAAAAAGTACCTTATAACCTTTTTCAATGAGTTGTCCTACACTTAACAAGTTATGTTTTAAGTCTGGAACATGATAGACATTAGATATGTCTTTCTTTACATTCTGTTTAGTAAGAATAGGAACAGTTCCTCTTCCTTGAACTTTGACTAAATAGTCATTTCCAAGGGTAATATTAGATGAAATTGAAGAATCAATGTTGGATAGTAATTCTTTGTTACCTGTCATGTGATTGCTGCAACCACTGTCCAGCAACCAGAGATATTTAGGTTGTTGTTCAGTTTTGTGGCATGAGAGAAACATACCTCCTGAGTTTTCTCTCGTGTGATTTGACACATGTGCTCTGCCTGAGAGATGATCTTCCTGTTTCTTCCTACATTCAGATTCATAGTGCCCATACTTTTTGCAATAAAAACATTGAATGTTGGATTTGTCAGTCGACCTTCTCCCTCTGCCTCTTTGAGGCTAGAAATTCTGATGTTGATTGTGTTGATGATTTCTTTGACCTTGGAAATTCTGATTTGGATATTGTTGTCTATTTCCTCCACTGTTATGAGGGTTATTCTGAGTGTTCCCTCTTCCTCTACTTCTTCCTCTGCCTTTCCCTCTTCTAAATGAGAATTGAGATTGGAAGGCATTTGAGATTGACTCATCTATGAGATGTAGTCTTGTCTCATGTGTCACCAGAGAACCAATTAGTTCATCTGTTGAAAATCTTGACAAATACTTGGATTCAAGGATGGCTATTACAACCATTTCAAATTTCCTTGGTAAACTTCTGAGAATTTTCTCAACAATTCGTTGATCAGTGATGGTTTCACCAATGAGTCGGATCTGGTTTATGATTCCCATGACTCTGGTCATGAACTGATCTACAGTTTCGGACTCTGTCATCCTGAGAGTCTCGAATTGTGTCCACAAGGACTGTAGTTTAACTGTTTTTACCCTATCATTTCCTTGGTAGGAAGATTTAAGGATGTCCCAGGCCTGTTTGGAAGTACCAGCGCCTGTGATTTTTGAGAATATCGAATCATCCACAGAATTCTGAATCCAGAATTTCGCTTTGTTTTCTTTGGTCCTCAGAGTTGTCTGAGCAATTCTCTGCGCATTTGTCATGGCAGTGAGGGCGGCTGGATCTGGTTCCACATATCCAAGATCCACTGGTTCCCGGCACTCTTGTGCTTGCAGGAACGACCTCATTCGAAGAGACCAGAATTCGTAATTCTTACCAAGAAGAATCGGACACTGAGTCGGGCCGAGATTGCTAGTCGACGCCATTTTAAAAAAAAAATTGCAGGAAAAAGAGAGGGAAAAAATTTGTATTTACCTCCGATCTCAGAAACGTCGATTTGCCGATGGCTAGTTTGTCGATGGCCAATAGGAGCTTATTGGGCTTGGATTGGCCCTTTGGTCTCCTTGCAATGTGACCACGCACCTTGTGTAAGCGCTACGGGCTTTTCCCGTTCCTTTGGCTTTCAAATCACCGAAATGCGAAAAATAGCCTTTCAACTTTTCAACGGTCCAGATCGTGCATTGATCGGATGGTCCAGATCGTATCGGGATATCACGAATCGGGATTTCGTGATTTTTGATGTCGAGGTTCTTTGCCTCCTCGATTTCGCGATCGCCGATTTTCCGATGGCGTGCTTCATTTCGGGACTTTTCTCGATATCGTTGATTGCTGGCACGTGGCCCAGCAGACGGATGGTCGTGATCTCTCCTCGCGATTTCGCGAAGTGATGTGTCCTGGACCTCTTGTCTCCAGGATCCGCGAAATGTTGAATCCCGAAAAACTGATGAACTCGCTTATCGGGACTTTTCCCGAAAGCTTCAATCTTTGCCACGTGTCCTTGAGAGATGGACGGCTCAGTTTTGCGTCGGGGATTTCACTGGAAAGAAACCCGATCACTTGTTCTCAGGTTTCGCGATTTCCCGAATCTCGATGTGCCGATGGCGCTTTCCTCTTCGGGACTTTTTCCGAGTCGCTGGATTTGCGCCACGCGTCCTTGAAGAATGGATGGTCCTAATTCAGCCTCAGGATTTCGCGACTTGCGATGCGCCAAATCTCTGTCAACGTGAAACCTCGAATGTCGATACGCTGATGGTGCCCTCGATGTCCGCCACGTGTCCAGGAGATATGGACGGCTGAGATCTAATCAGGATTTCACGTATCGTGATTTCGCGAGTTGCGATGTCAGATTTCTTTGATAGCTTGAAACCCCGAATGTCGATTTGCCAATGGGCGCTACGATGTTCGCCACGTGTCCTGACAAACGGACGGCTGAGATCGTATCGCTATATTGCGTATCGCGATTTCGCGAGTTGCGATGTCAAATTTCTTTGACAACTTGAAACCCCGAACTCCGAAATGCCGATATGACGATGCGTTGATCTGCTGCCACCTATCCTCTGAAATGGACGGCTGTGATCATTTCGGGATTTCGCGATTTCGCATATCGGAGTTTTTGGAGAGCAGATTCTTTCGCTCGTCCAACTCCCGATTCCTGATTTTGCGATGGAATAGGATCTCGCCACGTGTCTCGTGATGAACGGTCAAGATGACGTCGGGATTTCTCAAGTGAAAAAACCTCATGTGCGCTCCACACGACTAATCGTCGTGCAACTTCTTGTTGATCTAACGACCGTCGGGCCTGTGTTCAAGATCTGACGGCTGAAATTCTTTCGCCTTTTTCCGCGCTCTCCTCGTCCCTTCTGGTCTGATTTCCCGCCTTGGAACCGTTCGCAGGATGAATTTCACGGCTTCAATGGTTGTTCTTTATGCCTGAGATGCGTTCTTTACACCTGTGGAAGAAAGATTCATGAATCTTTCAATGATTTGAGAGAATTTCACGATTTCTTCGTGATCTTCTTGAATCTTTGACTGATGAGAGCGATTTCCTAGAATCTTTAAACAATTCTGCCTTATGCTTGAATCTTTAATGAATAGAAGCGAAATCTTCAAGTTCTTTAAGCTTCTTTCGTTCTGCAGCTCTTCTGTGTCAATCTTTGACGGTTCTTAGAAAAAATAAAATTGTGCAGGTTTCTTTAAAGTTTCTTCTCCTGCTATCTCTGCTTCCTCCGCAAGCTTCTTACGGCAATCTTTAAAGAGTATTGCAGACAGCTTTCCAAACCTTGTGAAAAGTCTGTGACGCGTGCTCTCAAGATCTGTGAGGCTCTGCGCTGTGAGGATCGAGTTGCTCTCCGAACTGTGTGAAGAGGCTTACTGCTGAAGCTCTGATACCATGATAAATTGTGAAGCACAGAGAAGTGCAGAGAGAAAAGAATAGTGTATTCAAATGTATGAAGAAGTACAGAACTCAGAGGATCACATTTACAATGTAAGATGGTTGAGCTATATATGCTCAAGCAAGACAAAAATAGAAAGTACAGCTGTCCAGTACAGCTAGCAGTGTACGGTCATACTGTTGAGGGTACAATATATTTAACACCTCCACCCTTTCTGTTGGCAAATGCTGCCAATGGGTTCCTTCCTTGTCAAAGACAAAACGCTGGCCAGCAGGCTTACTGATATTGATTTTAAGTTTCTTTTTTTTCAAGATCCTTGTTGCCAAACTGCATCATGTGTAAGTAATGCATCATGTGTAAGTAATGTTATATGCACCAATTATATGCAGAATTTACAGTTCTACCTCCATAATTATACAAATTATACTGAATTTACATACCTTGTGGCTTCAGTGTCTCCATCTTCAATTGGCCTCTTTTTGTTCAGAAATGCATCATCCCCTTTATCCTCGTTCCTGGATCTCATTTTCTCATATTCTGGAGATAGAACACTGGTATTCTTATTGTTAAACTGATTATCTAATTTGGAGCATTGTTTTACTTGTTTTGACTCTCCATTCGTAACATTTTGTAAGAAGTCTTTATCTGCACCATCTGCACTGACATCTTCATTCTCACTTCCTTCGCTATCTTCAGGCTCGTGTTCGTGCTCAGCACATACAGTGTCCTCCATATTTTTCAGTTTACTTCCACTCTTTTTCAAGAAACGTATCCGGGGAGCTGTAGGAAGACCTAAAGAGACAAAGTAGTCTTCGATTGGTAACTTTGATACATCAAATATTTCCTTATCTGGACGTAAATGTATTGAACTCAAATACGTCACAAACGCCCGCTGTGCCATATATTTTAGATCTGGATCTTTTGACAGAAGTGCTGCAAGTGGACCTGAGACAGACTGTAGCTTGCTTGCATTTGCCTATATAGTCACCCCAGACATATTGAAAGACACATTCCCTTCAATATGATGCATTATAATTGACCCTTGGAAAAAAACTAAAACCCAAAATATAACAAATGACCATGAATGCTATGATAGAAAGTTTTCCACTATTGCAATAAACAGCACACCTTAATCACTTTAACTGGAATCTTAGCCTGATGCAGCTGCATCAGCATTTTCATTTCCGAAGGCATAAAAAATGCAACAGAACGCCCTCCAGCGTTAAAACGAGCTGTGCGACCAACACGGTGAATGTAAGAGGGTACATCTTCTGGGAAATCCACCTTTAGGTTCCAAAACAAAATAATAAGTTTAGTGCCACCACATACAGCACACAAGAACAATTATTTTGTCAAAAAATTAGGACTAGATTATCAAGCAATCCTCCAAAACAAAATAATAGGTTTAGTGCCACCACATACAGCACACAAGAACAATTATTTTGTCAAAAAATTAGGACTAGATTATCAAGCAATCCTTTCATTTCAGCATAGATCAATGACTGAATATAACTGCCTTTAGATTGCAATTCACCTGAACCACCCAATCAATAGCTGGAAAATCCAAGCCCCTTGAAGCTACATCAGTTGCAAAGAGAAGGGAATGTTTTTCCTCCGTATAGTTGAAAAGTACCAACATCCTTTGAGTTTGTTTCATGCGACCATGAAGACATCTCACAGGTATACCAGGACGTAACTTCTTAAATGATTCGTAAACAAACTTGACCTGCGTGGAGTGCCAAGATATCTTAATTTTTTGGATGAGTTTCAATATTAAAGCAATCATATCATTGTACTATTTATAGATGACCATGTTACACACTTGGACACTATTTCAAATAAGAAGACTCAAAAGGAAACAAAATGACAAAAAGGTACTGCTATTGTGTACAAATGAAATTGTTCACTCTAACCTGCTTATAACTTGAAAGAAATACAAGTATTTTTGCATTGAGATGAGTTTTTATAAAACTCCATAGCATATCAAGCTTTTGTTCAAGAGGGACAATAATAGCAGTTTGTTGCAAGCGTGCTGGAGTAGCAACAGCAGACTCGGCATGCACAGCTAGATACTCAGGATCTTTTAAACTAAGCCTTGCCAGATCTTGCATTGATTGTCTTTGAGTTGCAGAGAAAAGCAATGTTTGACGTTTACGGGGAAGTTGTGACACGATTGCATTTAATGATTTTGAGAATCCCATATCCAGGATGTGATCCACCTCATCAAGTACCAAAACTGTTATTAACCATAGTCAATCAAATATCTAAAAAATTAGTATGTGGTTTAAAAATTAAAACAACTTTTCCACATTCTTCACAGAGCGACAAACACATGGACACTTTCAACAAATCCATTGTAACTGTATGGATGTCATACAACAAATGCATGAAAATGAAGCTTGATCTATTCTCTGCAGGTTCGTAGCTTTGCCTAAGATTGCTATATCCAATATCTAGAAATAAGCATATATTTACTTTGACACTTTTCAAAGTTATCCAACTATTCCACATTTTGTGAGTCTTGACAGCTGGAAGTTTTGCCTTGATCCTATATTGTTTATGCATTATGTCATGAGGATTAAAAATAAATAAAAAATAAAAGGCATTGACCTGAAGCTGTGAGCAGTCGAAGAGGGGAGTCTCATCCATATGCTGAAGTAACTGCCCTGGTGTGCACACCAAGATATTGAGTGCATTCACACAATCTTTTTATGTCTCAACATCTTTCCTCCCACCTATTAGAAGGCCTCCACTAAAAGAATGGTGTTTTCCCAATTTCCGTAGCACATAAAAAATTTGTACCGATAGTTCTCTTGTTGGGGAGATAATAATAGCACCAACACCATCCATAGAACCCCACCTTAATCGATACAGTTTTTCAATTACCTAAAAGAAAGTAGTAACTATAGAACATCAATTTCCAATATCAAAGAATCTTATAACTATATATTGTAAACAGATGGTTAAACTAGTAAAAGGGAAAGAAGGAAATATAATATCAATGAAGACTTCAATGCTTCTGTTAACAAAGCATCCATCTATTACATAACAGCCTGTTATGCTGTCATAGGGAAATGTTTATTCGCTGCAGTTTAAATAGGTCACTGCCAGGTGACAAGAACTATAAGTTAATATTTGCATTAACCCTGATTTTGGACTAAATAACCTATCAGAATATTTGCTTAAAATTCCCATGAGCAAAACAAAATGATTTTTGAAATTACAGCTTACTGGATATACTTGAATGTCTTTAACAGAAGACTACATTCAAAGTTGACATAGTTAACCATTGCACCTATCATGTCTAATAGGTGTTGAATTTTTGTAACTATGGTTGGTCTTCATAATGTATTTGTAAAGCATATTTTTATGCTCAAGAAAAAGGAAAAATATTTTCGAGTCAAGTCCTCTTCCAGAATTTTAAGAGGGAAACTTTAAATTTGTAAAAATGAATTTTTGGCTCCAATTGTACAAGTTGGTCCCAACAGAATTAAGAAGTCAGCCCCAAATTGAGTGACGAATTAGTATAAATATAGCCCTGAGCTCTTCATTTCGCAATACATCAATTTGCCTTTCACAAGAGCAACTGCAGCTACTACAGGTTTGTTGATTCTTGAAGCAACTGGGCATCTCAAGCGAAGTCTTCTTGGCATCTTGTCTTTCATCCTTTTCTCTCTTCATCTCCAGCTCGCACGTGTGGAGTCTCTCTCTCTCTCTCTCTCTCTCTCTCTCTCCCCTATGCGCATCTTTTCTGTGTAGCTGCAGCAACTGTTGCTGGATTTGCTAAGGCTGAAATTTCTAGGGTTTGTCTTGAAGGCCGGAGACCAAGTTCTAAGGGTTTCTCTTGATGTACATAGAATTTATCTATTAAAAAGGGTTGTT
>CBVK0100027496.1:0-17390 GCA_900067695.1 Picea abies | reverse complement strand
CAAGACCATACCTCCCTAGCCAGGAGGGAGTGTTAATATTATGGTAGCTTCGAGAGGTATGAACCTCTATTATGACCTATGGCGAGACTAGAATCCTCCGGAAGGAAGCAAAGAATTGAAGGAAAACCTAGACAAGTTGTAGGCTGAACAAATATATTTATATTGAATTTATTGATGCCCAGAAGGAGAAGTCGGCCCAGTTAGACTGGCCAGGTCGACCCCAGTTAGAATGGCCACTCCACTATAAATATAGGGTGCCAGTTTCATTATTTGTCATCTCAACAGTTGCAGTGAGAGCAATATCTGTGTAGGCAGTTGCAGGCAACAACAGTTTGGTGTGTAGGTTTTCTGGGAGAGCTGGAAAGTGGTGCGCTAGCTTCTGGGTGGGATCATCTGTTCAGTTTAGTTTCTATTCTTTTGCTTGGTGCATTTAGCCTCTCTTGGCTATAGATTTCAGCCAGAATTCTCTTCTCAGTCAAGGTCAAGGTGCTCGGAGGGTGGCTTAAGGCCTGTGGTTGGGTGACGAGGGTATCGTCAATGGTTAAACGAGCACAATCCTCTATATTCTAACACACTGGAGGTTACGAAAATGCATGGGAGCCAAAGGAAATGAGACTTAGGACCACTCATATTAGAGTAATGGCGGAGGTTTTGTGGGTACGTTGGCCATGTGAACAAATGCGTTTGGCATACACCCATTGGTCACGAGAACCTAGGGTCTGTACATTTGTAGAACCCTCATAAATCCCAAACCAGAGGCATTATGGCATTACAAACGGGTCTGATTTCGCATTCAACTGAACCATAAAGACTATTAGTGCAAATTCGTGTCACTAAGGCAGGAGGTTCCATGTTGGACAATAAGCAGTTAGGGTTACGAGTTGTCATGCCAGACGAGATTTCCACCCCACGTTAAACATCACTAATTTCGTTTGCTTTGTCATTTCCAATTGACGTGTGTTAGTTTTCCACTATCCACTATGTTAAAAACCATAACAAAGGAAGATGGCAAGAACATCCACTACTACTAGCAGTTAAATGCGCTTACAACTGAGGTACAATTGTCGCAAGGAGACCCATTTAGACTTATGCGAATAAGGTAAACCCCTCCAGGTAAAACATGTGATAAATTCATTCCTATAAACTCAAAATTATATGTAGCCTTGTATGAATTCGGATATGGGAACTTTATGATAGTGGGTTTTATATATAACATCATAGATTAAACTATTTTTGATACATGGAATTATAAGGGGTTATATAAAGGAGACTTGAATGTATGGGATGGTTGTTATAAAGTTTGAAGTACTCCTTCATTTGGACATGAAGTGGAGAGTACTAAGGCTTGTTTTAAGAGTGGAGATTTAGTGAATTACATTTGTGGATCCCTTGATAAAAGTTAGAAGCGTGTAGGCTAGAGTCACTTTAGACCGTATGATATAACCAGATTGCAGTTGCATGAATAGTCAAAACCTCAACCTATTGTGACAAGTGTCATCATTGTAATAAATGGTTGTAATAGACACATCTTACTGGAAAGGTTGACCACTTTGTATTAGTCACTCGCAAAGATGTTTAATCTTACATCGTATTCCGATAGTGACGATTTTGGTTGAAAATTAGTCAAGTATAACAGAGTAAAGAAGTTTTAATGCACTTAGCAATTTTTTTTTTGTTGGTAAATTTGAGGTACATTACATCTTGGTTGTTAGCTATGGAGGGCAACCGGTTGGGAAGGTTGTCAAGCATGATAACTGTTTGTTTTCAATCATCTCTCCCCTTACTCTATCCTTCCACTACCACTCGATCTAATGATCAAGAAGGATCCCTAAGGATCCTTAGATCTACGACCCACGTTACTTCGCAAGTCTGGCGTTCATGGATTTCGGTCGTTTAACACCCTTTTTCTCCCAGAGTGGGTCAGCGTCGAATGACCATGGCTCGCATCCAAAGGTCAGGAAGGGTCACAAAGGTTCTTAGATCGAAAACTCACGTTTTCTCGTGACCGAGAAGTTGATCGGGGTTTAACAAGGGGATGAATCCCACAAGAGCGGGTAAATGATCACCAATTGTTGGTCAGTCGTCAATTTACTGGTTCGACAAGTCACCTTCGACACATTTAGGACATGACAATGTTCATTCACCCTGGAGTTCTGGACTCCCAGATTCCCAAATAACTTAGCTCCTTTTTTAGTGTAGCGAAGGGTTCCATGGTCCTAGTCCTATGGAACTTTGTTAATCTCCAGAGGATACACTACTAAATCTTAGCCAAGATTTAGTTAAGTCCATGGACTTGGGGTCATGGTCACTTGGATGATTGGTTTGAAGGAAGCGCCTTCCATTCAAATAACTCATTTCTATAATAGGGAAATGTATTTTTGAGGGATCAACAGGACTGTAATGGTCCCGTAGAGTCTATCCTGACTCTAGAATTGTGAAGTTGATACTTTGAGAAATCCTTTTGAGGATTTTTCCAACCAGTAAAGAGGCCAAACTTGTCATCTCACAACCATTGAAATGAAACAGTTTACAAAGGGAAAATAAGCATTATTACCATCAATTTCACGCGAGGCACAATTTAACACAATTACATACATTCAACCATTGCATTCTAGTTCAAGTACACAAGGTACATGAAATACTTATTTGTATTGCAAGTTACAAATACCAAATTGATTATGGGTGTTTCCCTCTCCACTCAACCGTAGGCTCAGAGGCATTCACTCTTAGCACTCTGGCCACTCTCGTGCCAAGCCATGATATCACTAGGGAAACTTCTTTATGTCCCTCAGGTCTTTTGCAAGTTCTCAGAGATCCTCTCTCTGTCACAGACTTTGCAAGGTTTATCAGATACTTCCTCAGCATCAAGCCCGCGACCTTCTTCTCAGGTCAGGTTTTCCGGGTTCTCTTTCCAAAGTCAAGAAAGGTATTGGGGAGGTTACTCTCCTCCACCTCTCTAGTAGTAATAAAAGTCTCCTTTCTTCCCCACTAAGCTCATGACCTCCACAGTGTTTATCAAATGCCTTCCCAGCTGGATTTCCTCTGTGCAAGAGAGTCCCTTGACAGCTGCATTGTCCCTCGACACCCTCTCCTTCCAACATAGATTTATTTCTAGCCAACACCAAGCCCGCGATACTCTTTTGCTTTAGTCTGGGCTTTGGGTCTTTTATGCTTCAGTTCAAAACTCTTCCATGAGTTCCCCGATCTTTCTATTGAATGTGCTCGTGCATTCCTTTAATCAATTCTATTCCTCAGAGACCAAATTTCTTCTCTAGTTCTCTTCTGTAACCAGAACAACTTAATATTTTAGTTCTTCTCCTGAACTGGAGAGCCTCATGCGATCTCTTCTTTTTGAATCCCCTTCTATCCATTTTTCCCTCTCCTTTCTCTGCCATTTTTCTTCTCTTACACGCCCTTTTTCCAAGAAGGTTCTGGACCTGTCTTATTCCTTCTATCAGAAGGGACTCGGGTCAACCTGGGTATGCAGGAAACTGCCTTTTGTGGTACTTAGAGCTGGCAGTATTTTGTCTCCTCAGCCAAAACCTCCATGCTTCCATTCATTGGGGTAGTTGATTGTTCAACCACATGTCCTTTTCTCATTAACTGATTTTTCCTTGGGATCAGGATGAGGCTTATTATTTTAGCAAAGAGAATTTGGATCATTTTGACATAATGAACCCTCTCTACAATTTCCTCACTCTTTCCTCTAATTATATCATGGCCAGTACTTCAATGCTTCACCCCCACAATCAATTATTGGCAATCTAAACAATAATACATTTACATTGTTCACATGCCATAGCATGGTAATCATAAGTAATGATTAATTACAAGCTAGGAGAAACAAGGGTGTTACATTACTCCTAGCCTACACGCTACTACACTATCCTCACTGATCATCCGTCCTACTTGATAAGACATCTCACAGCTACGATCCACGAGTCATCCACCAAGGCTACCAAAATATATGGACTCATCGTGCAACTTGTCAATTATGTCTGGTGCACCCTCCATTGTAGCATTGTCAATGTCACCTCAAGTCAGGGTTGTGAAATTCTCCCCCACTTAGAATCATTGACATCCTCATCAACATGGCCCCATCAACTCATCCAGAAAGGGGTATTGGTGGTGAAGACAAACTTCCACAATTCCCATTCGAACATCACTTTAATTCCATTTGTAACAGGGCTAGACATTTCTTTCCACGTGAGCGTCCCATATCACTCAAGAAGTCTAGCCATGTTATATACATGATAAATAATAAATAAAGCTAAAATAATAATATAATATAATATAATAAAGTGGTAATAAATAAGAATAATACTAAATGTAAAGCCATTACTCTTCGTACAAAGGGAACCTTGAATATATTTAAGTCGACCCCTCTTCAATGTAAATATCATGAATCAATAATTAATCAATACATATATGTTAGGGGCCAAAGCCCTTGCGTATATAGAATAATATATTTTACATGTAATAAAGGTCGACATTAGTTAATAAGGCCTAAATATATTTTCCATGTAATAAAGGTTGACATTAGTTAGTAAGGCCTATTTAATATATGTGAACAAGTCAATGTAAGAAGACCTAATAGAAACTTTTGCTTCTAGAAAGATCTTCCTCTAGAATGTTATTTAGAAGATACAATTAATATAAATTAGAGTAGGAGGCATGAGAAAGCTTGTCTTGAGAATTATTGTAATAGAGCTTTGCTCTGTTGGAGGTTTCCCCCTCGAAGAGGCAAGTGAACATTGCTTTCTTTGAATAAAGGTATTATTTCTGGTGTTGCTCTTCTCATATTTTTTTGTTCCATTGATATCTATTGAATATTCTTGTTTTTGTATATTATATTACATTTGGTACCTTACAAGTGGTATCAGAGCACTTTCCTTGGCAAGAATTGTGGGTTAATTTTTTTTTCCAGGGTAGATACGTGTTCTGGCATCTTTAAACTACAATGATATGTCATTCAGCGCATAAATCCACAGTCGAGGAAGAATACATGCATGAAATACAAGAGGTTTTTAAGCTCACATTGTTGGACACCCTTGTAACCCCTGTTGGTACCCCTTCAAGTGGTAGCGCATTAAACAACACTTGTATACAGACTTCATCTTCCACGTACCTCTGGTATATCAAGAGCCTCCCTAAGTATCTTGAAATCATCCATAGATCAAATGATCAGTTGCCTGACTACTATAATGCCACCAAGAACAACACTCGGGAAGATACTCTCTAGTACCTAGGTAATCGGGTAATACGGCTAAGGGTACGATATAGCCTCCTTAGTTGGTGCCCTGAGATATTGGGTCAAGTACGATTGTTCAACCCCACATGTATATCAGAGAGCTATAACACATGGAAAACCCTTGTCTGAAGGAACTATGAAAACCCTAACCCTTGGGATGAAAACAAAACAAAAAAGGAATAAACAAAATCTATTGCCATGCAAGTCTAGGTCCTTCCTACACCCTTATTTAAGACCTATCTTATTGGATTCTCCTTTTCACCCTAATCGTTGTGATACTTATCATTCTTAACCTTTTTCTACCACATGGACCCATACCCTGCCTGGCATCCTTATTTCCCTCTTATCCCATTGGCTTCATCTCGTTGCCCTGATAATAGTGGTATATATCACTTATATGCTTTTTTGTCTATGGACCCACCCCCCATTCTCTCATGGCTCACACCTGCTAAGGAGAAACCAATCATAAATCGAGCACTGACCTTACTACCCTTCAAGCCAAATTGTAAAATGACATTCCTGTCATGCATGCATAAATGGACCACTTCCAAGCACATCTCAGTAACCAAATTGTTGAAGTCAATTCCACTCTCCAACAATTCATGAACAAATTTAAGGGCCCTTCCTCATCTGACCCACCTCTCTATACTGAAGGTGTTGACTCCAACCAACCTTTACACTCTCATTCCAACTCCCTAGTTCGTGACCCCAGTCTTCCTCGAGTAGAGGTGAAAAAAATTGATGGCTTGGATCCACAAGCCTAGGTTACTTAAATGGAACACTATTTCTCTCTCCATGGCATTACTTATGAGTTGACCAATCTTCATTACAACATTCTCTATTTGGATCCAGAACGATGGAAATGGTGGCAATGGTGCTGAAATGCACGCCAAGGGTATGTTGCTTGGACATAGTTTTTTGCTGAGTTATATGAATGCTTTGACACAGACACCCACCATTTAGGACATCTAACCAAGTTGAAACAGTTTGGCACAATGGAATATTTTATCGTTGCCTTTGAGCACTTGGATTTTTGAACGAAAGGCATGGCATGTTCCTTCTTCTAGGAATGCTTTATCAGTGGGCTCAAGGATGAAATTTGAGCCCATGTCATCATGGATCTCCCCCAGACTTGGTTGGAAGAAACTAAACATGCCAAGGAGGCACAACCAGTCATCTCAACCCAGAACAAAAAACCCACTTTTGTTCCCCGCCCAAAACCCACCACCCCTTCTCCTTAGGCCCCTCCTCTCAAGGTCCAAAAATTAACGCGAGCATAAATGGTTGAACACCAACTCAAGGGTCTTTGCTACAATTGTGATGATAAATACTTTCCTGGGCACAAGTGTAAAGAACAAAATTTTTTTATGGCCATTTCAGAGGATGTTTCTGATGAAGAGGTTGATGTTTTACCTGAAGCATAACTACCCAAAATTGATGATCGTACACCGCCCTATGATCCTCCCGAAGTTGAACCACTAATTTCACTAAATGATCTCACTAATTGTTTCTGCTCTGCAAACCCTCAAATTGATTGCTTACATTAAGCATAGGAAAGTCATCATCCTACTTGACAGTGGCATCACTCATAATTTCATTCATCACCACCTTTATCAAGAAGTCAATTGATATATCCGTGTTGTCAACAATTTTCAAATCATGATTGCCAATGATGGTTTCATGAAATGTGGGGGGCATTGTGAAAGTGTGCGCCTACAAATTGGTCAGTATAACCTGAAATCTCTCATGTTTTTTATTAACATGGGTGGTTGTGACATTGTGCTTGGTGTTGAATGGTTACACACTCTTGGCCCCATCAGTTCCGACTGCATGAAAAAATTACTAAAAAAAGGTCATTCTAGCATCATTTCCCAACTCCATTCCATTTAAGCAGTTGAGATACCCCCGATACACCCCGAACTTCAAGTGATCCTTTCCCACCATCCCACTATTTTCCAAACTCCCCAAGGCCTTCCCCCCTCCCGCAAAGACCATGACCATTACATTCCTTTAATCATGGGCAATCTTCCTCCCAATGTTTGCCCCTATCGTCATCCCTTTGCTAAAAAAAATGAAATTGAGAAAATTGTCCATGAATTGTTAGAAGCGAGTGTTATTCATCCTAATACCAACCCCTATTCTTCCCCTGTTTTCATGGTCCTTGAGAAGGAAGGCACTTGGCGCATGTGTCTTGATTTTCATTCCCTTAAAAAACTTACCATCAAGGACAAATTTCCCATTCCTGTCATAGATGACCTTCTGGATGAACTCAGTGGGGCTCAATACTTTAGAAAAATTTAACTACATTCAGGCTACCACAAGATACATATGAAAGAGGAAGACATCCCCAAGACTGAATTTTGCACTCATAAGGCCACTATGAGTTCTTGGTCATGACCTTCAGTCTCAGTAATGCCCCCTCCAATTTTCAAAGTCTCATGAATCATGTCTTTCATCATTTCCTCTGTCACTTTGTGTTAGTTTTCTTTGATGATATTCTCATTTATAATAAAACTTGGCCAACCCATCTCACCCATGTAGATCAAGTTCTCCATCTCCTCTCCAAGCACCAACTTTTCCTCAAACAATCTGAATGTGATTTTGGCACCTCTGAAGTTGAGTACCTGGGTCATATTGTTGGCAAGGATGGTGTAAGGCTGCATCCAAAGAAAATTGAAGCTATGCATAATTGGCTTCACCCTAAAATTCTTAAAACGCTGCGTGGTTTCTTGGGTTTAACAAGTTATTATCGCAAGTTTGTTCAGAATTATGGAAAAATTGCATCTCCTCTCACAAATCTCCTTAAAAAGAATGCTTTCAGTTGGACTCCAACAACTGACCAAGCCTTGAAAGAAGCTATGTGCACTACTCATGTACTATCCCTACCTGACTTCACCAAGACCTTTTTTCTAGAATGTGATGCATCCGAGAGAGAAATTGGGGCAGTCCTCGTGCAAGATGGGTGACCTTTGGCTTTCACCAACAAACATTTGTTGGACCGCCATTTGGGCGAATCAATTTACGAAAAGGAAATGTTGGCTATTTTGCATGCAGTGGATCTCTGGAGCCCTTATCTATTGGGACAACACTTCCAAATTAAAACGGATGATCAAAGCCTCAAGTACTTCCTTGAGCAACGAATTTCATCCCTAGAGAAACAAAAATGGGTGACCAAGCTATTTGGATATGATTATGAGATTATTTACAAGAAGGGCAAAGAAAATGTGGTGGGTGATGCTCTTTCCAGAAAACATGAAGATGAAGGGTCCCTCTTTTCCCTCTCATTCATTGTAGCAGACTGGATTTAGATTGCTCGACAAGAATGGTTTCAAGACACCAAAATTTCCATCCTAATCCAAAAAATTCAACAAGATCCACAAGTTGCTCCAGGGTACTCTGGGCACAATGAAGAGTTTCACCATAAAGGTCACTTGTATTTAAGCAAATAGTCCGCCCTTAAACCCAAGGTTCTCTCTAAGTTTCATGCTTCCCCTACAACAAGCCATTTAGGTTTTACCAAAACTTATGAACAAGTACAATGATCTTTCTTTTGGGACAATATGAAACAAGATATTCACACCTTTGTGGCTAAATGTGATACATGTCAATGCAATAGGGGAGAGACTGTCAAACCTCCTGGTACACTCCAACCACTTCTACTTCCACCTACTATTTCAATGGATTTCATTGTTGGCTTACCCAAATAAGGCAATAAGTCAGTCATCATGGTGGTAGTGGATCGTCTTTCCAAATATGATAATTTCTTTACTCTTCAACACTCGTTCACAACATCCATAGTGGCTCAAATTTTTATGGATAATATCTTCAAACTCCATGTAATGTCTCATTCTATTGTTTTTGACTGTGATCCCACGTTTACCAATGATTTCTGGAAAGAACTGTTCAGGCTCTAGGGAACTCAATTGCATCTCAACATAGCTTATCATCCCCATACTGATGGATAAACAAAAGCAATAAACAAGTGTTTGGAAACATATTTGAGGTGTTTTGCATCTGATAGACAACATTAGTGGGTTCAATGGTTACCCCTAGCATAATGGAGGTACAACACCTCTTATCATACTACCACTCACATGACTCCTTTTAAAGCAGTCTACAGACATAATCCACCGTTGGTTCTCCCATACATGTCAGGTGTCTCCAAGGTTCATGAGGTTGATTGCAATCTTACCATCTGCATGAAAATTCTCCGTACTCTCAAAGACAATTTGGTAATGGATCAAAATCACATGAAGCAACATGCAGATCAGGGTCATTTTGAACGTCAATTTGCTGAAGGGAATCAAGTGTTTTTTTGCCTCCAACCATACACACAGATTTCACTCAAAGCCCATCAATGTTAGAAACTTGCACCAAAATTTTATGGTCCTTATACTATTATCAAACACGTGGGGGTAGTGGCCTATCAGTTAGCTTTGCCTAGCCACTCCAAGCTACATCACGTTTTTCATGTCTCATGCCTAAATAAAGTGATTGGCACCAAATGCTAGACCCAGACCAACCTACCCAAGTTGGATGAAGAAGGATCCATTTGGTTGCAGCCACAAGTTGTATTGGACCAGAGAGAGCACCATCTCCGTTAGTTCACCATCAAGGAAGTTTTGGTTCACTGGAAGGATACTCCACCAGAATGTGCCACCTAGGAACTTCTGCAGTAGTTTCCTCATCTTAATCCTCGAGGACACGACTCTTTTTTAAGGGGGAGGGTATGTTAGGGACCTAATCCCTAATGTAGATAGAATACTAAATTTTGCATGTAATAAAGGCCAACATTAGTTATTGAGTCCTGAATATATTTTCCATGTAATAAAGGTCGACATTAGTTAGTAAGGCTTATTTAATAAATGTGAACAAGTCAATGTAATAGAAGCTTCTGCTTCTAGAAAGATCTTCCTCTAGAATGTTCTTTAGAAGATAGAACTAGTATAAATAAGAGCATGAGTGAGAAATCTTGTCTTGAGAATTATTGTAATAGAGCTCTGCTCTGTTGGAGGTTTGTTAGATTTTTAGCTCAAGAGGTACTTCGCATGTGTGTCTTGTATGCGGAAGTAACCTTGTACATACACTACTAGACACTTGACTTTGTAATGTTTTTTTATAAAGTTGTGATAAAGTGGTTCTTTTATTAAAGTGACTTTTTTAATAAAGTGTACCTTCTAATATTAAAGTGACTTTATTTCATAAAGTGCACTTAGGTTATAAAGTGAAAATGTACTTTAATATTTTAAAGTGATTTATTTTAGAGGGAATGAATCATGACCCTTGATCTTGTAAAGGTAAGATTAGATCTTGGCCATTAGATCTAGGGTTGGAGAAGGTGAATGGTTACTTTCATATTATAAGAGAATGCATTGGGTAGTGTGCAATAAACAATGAGAAGAGTTTGAGAGAGATTTCCGAGAGAGTTTGAGAGAGGAAAGAGGGAAGCAAGGAGGGTGCATTTCCTAAGAGAGATTTTGCACAAATCCCAAGAGAGTTTTATGTGTGAGAGTGTTGTAACTTGCTACTATTAGGGAGGTCATACTGTGCAGATCAGTACAATTCATACAACAGGTTGGGAGGGGATGAATTTTGAGGCAACATTGTTGCACACAAATCGAGGCAATTTTTCTAGTGTTTTATGTTGGCGAAGATGACGTTTTCTATTGTTCTCCGTACAATTTATATTTGGCACAAATTTTGAGGTGTTGAAAGAGGGCAGGGTAGTACAACAATACAGATTTTCTAGGCACATTTTCCAAGGTAGAAAGTTGGGACTGTTGGGTATTGCAAGTTATTCCTCTTGGTTGTAAATGTATTGTTGTTGCTGATATATCTTTCCTAAAGCTAATAAAATCTCTCTCTCTCTCTCTCTCTCTCTCTCTCTCTCTCTCTCGTTGGGTTTCCACACATTGGGGTTTACCCTGGCATTGCCTAAATTTCCATGTATTTATTGTTCTTCATTGTGTTTATTCCACTGCAAAATTGCTTAGCAATGTGTATTTCTGCTTATGGTAATTTCCGAATGTAGGTTTATACATTTCAAAGTTCATAGAAGATAGTTATCTCTAGGTTGCTAAGTGTATGACATAACTTTTTATAAGTTGATTTTGTCGTTTAATTTCTATATGGTATCAGAGCTTGGGCTTTGAGTGACAGTGAGTAGTGAGATTTTTGGGCAAGTTTGAATGGGGGAAATATGTTGTTTGTTTTCCTTTGAATAGTGACAGAGAATATGGCTACATGCATTAGATTTGAGGATTGGTTGGATGGAATTTCCAACTATTTGCAGTGGAAGGTCCAGATGTCAGTTGTTCTCAAGGAGAACAAGATTTGGAACTATGTCAGTTCTATTGTTGTGGCTCCCACATCAGATCCCGTTGCTTTGGATTTGAATGAATAAAGGAGGCCAAAGCTCAGAGGATCATTCTGGATGGTGTAAAGGACCCTCTCATTCCACATCTATCTAAGGAGAAGACAACTTATGAGATGTGGGAAACTTTGAAAAAATTATTTGAGGCTAAGAATGCCAATCAGAAGATGGTCTTGAAAGATAAGATGCATGACTCAAAGATGTCTAAGGGTGAGGATGTTCCGTCCTATCTTACTCGGCTAGCCCAAGTTAAGGACGAGTTAGTTGTAGTGGGAGAGATCATCTCAGAAGCTAAGTTGGGGAGGATAACCTTGAAAGGATTCACAAAGGAATGGGATGTCTTTGTGAAGTGTGTGGTGGGTCAAGAAAATTTTCCATATTGGAGAAGGTTCTGGGATGATTTCACTTAGGAGGAGATCCAGATGGGGTCTCATAGCAGTGGTCAGAAGGAAGACAGAGCTGAGGATAATGTTGCTCTTGCTACAAAGAGCAAGAAGAAAGGAAATTCCGGGAGGGACTTGAGTAAAGTCAGATGTTATTGTTGTAACCAGTTGGGGCACCTTGCTTCTCAGTGTCCTAAGAAGAAGAAGAAGAAGAAGGAATAGGAGGGGCCTGGGACAGTTTCTATAGCATCCATGGAGGACTTTTCTACCAAGTTTGATAAGGAATTTTCTTTGGTTACTCTAGTATCCAGTGTCGATAGTGGAGGATTTGGGGGTGATTTCAGATGGATTGTTGACAGTGGAGCCTCTTGTCACATGACAAGAATCTGGTGAGCATTCCTTATTATCATAGAGACAGGTCTCGACTGACTAGTGGAGAGTGAAGGAGGTATGGTGCGAGATGTACATGGAGTTGGAAAGGTTAGATTTCGACTCGAGTATAGAGGATTCCCGGAGCTTGATGGAGTTATCTTTGTTCCAGAGTTGAGGGTTAACTTGCTCTCAGTCTCAGCCTTGGAGGATGTTGGATATTGTACATTTTTCAAGAGGGGACATGTATTTATCTACAGGGAAGGAGTGGACCCGGTTGAACCATAATTGATTGGTGATCAGGTGGACAGGTTGTACATGTTATGAGGACAACCTTCAGGTTATAATTCAACGTCGGATGAGGAGCAAGAGGCTCTTGAGACTGTGGAGGGCCCAAGGATTCAATCTTTCATTTCGAGAGAAGAGAGAGAGTCTCTTTTGAGCACTGACAGAAGGCTCAACTGGTGTGATCGAACCGATGCTCAAGGTGGAGTAGATTCTCCTAGGAGCTTTGGGTTTAGAGCAATTGTTAGGAGGATGTCTTCTGGTTCGAGTTATGTGCATGTGTTAAGGATGGCTCCAGGTTCAAAGGGAGCTCCTACAGAGAACAATGTGATGGGATCGGATGATGGTGATGGCAGCGAGTACATCCCTTTCTAAGAGGGAGTGTTATCTTTTTATCTCGAGAGGTACTCCACATGTGTGTCTTGTATGCAGAAGTAACCTTGTACCTACACTACTAGACACTTGACTTTTTAATGGGTTTTTATAAAATTGTGATAAAGTGGTTCTTCTATTAAAGTGATTTTTTTAATAAAGTGTACCTTCTAATATTAAAGTGACTTTATTTCATAAAGTGCACTTATGTTATAAAGTGAAAATGTACTTTAATATTTTAAAGTGTTATTTTGGAGGGAATGAATCATGACCCTTGATCTTGTAAAGGAAATATTAGATATTGGCTATTAGATCTAGGGTTGGATAAGGTGAAGGGTCACTTTCAAATTATAAGAGAATGCATTAGGTAGTGTGAAAGAAACAATGAGAAGAGTTTAAGGGAGATTTCTGAGAGAGCTTGAGAAAGGAAAGAGGGCAGCAAGGAAGACACATTTCCCAAGAGAGTTTTATGTGTGAGAGTGTTGTAACTTGTTGCTGTTAGGGAGGTCATATTGTACGAATCCGTATAGTCCATACAATAGGCTGGGAGGGAATGAATTTCGAGGCAACATTGCTGCATGCAAATCGAGGCAAATTTTCTAGTGTTTTCTGTTGGTGAAGAGGACGTTTTTTGTTGTTGTTCATACATCTGCTATTTGGCATAGATTTTGAGGTGTTGAAAGAGGGCAGGGTCGTACAACTGTACGAATTTTCTAGGCACATTTTCCAAGGCAGAAAGTTGGGACTGTTGGGTGTTGTAAGTTATTTCTCTTGGCTGTAAATGTATTGCTGCTGCTGATATATCTTTCCTGAAGATAATAAAATATCTCTCTCTCTCTCATTGGGTTTCCCCACATTGGGGTTTTCCCTGGCATTGCCTAAATTTGTGTGTATTTTTGAGTTGAATGATTGTTATTCATTGTGTTTATTCTGTTGCAAAATTGCTTAGCAATGTGTATTTTTGCTTATGGTAATTTCTGAATGTGGGTTTAGACATTTCAGAGTTCATAAAAGACAATTATCTCTAGGTTGCTAAGTGTATGACAAAAATTTTTATAAGTTGATTTCGTCATTTAATTTCTACAAGGTTGTCCCCTCGAAGAGGCAAGTGAACATTTCTTTCTTTGAATAAAAGATATTATTTTTCGTGTTGCTCTTCTCATATTTTGTTGTTCCATCGATATTTGTTGAATATTCCTCTTTATGCATATTATATTACATCTGGTACCTTACAATATATATTCATTATATGCCAGTGAGAAAAATATTTTTATACAACATTGGTATGAGAGCCAAGATCTTGGCATAAAAAAAAGGAAATACAAATCTTTCTTTACGTGGAGGAAAAGTTTTATCTCTTTACTTGGAGGAATTTTTGCATGGAGGAGTAAAAAAGGGAAATATTGATCCAGATTTGATGAGCAGAACGAAATGACTACAGATTATTTTTTTTTTTTAAGTAAGAAAAAGTATATATTAAAGGCCTTCTAGGGACAGAGTATTATGACATATTACAAAGAAAAACAGGCTGAGACATAGGACTGCCCCAACAGAGGGGAAACTAGTCCATGTACTCAAGCAGTCTGAAACCTGATCACAAACAGTGTCTAGTGTTTGAAACTGAAAGTACATCTATATCACCTATATGTTGGTGAGAAAGGTTGTGGCTCAAAAAGCTACTAACCATATGTGATAATGAAAAACAAGATTAAACTATCTAGACACCTGGCTGAGCTGCCGCGCTGCCCTCCTGTTCCTCCTCGTCCATGGCCTCACCGTCGCTTTCTTGTTTGACATCTGCCGCTGCCCCTGGAGCTGCTCGTGGTGCTACGTCCTTTTCCTCTTTGTCCTTTTCCTTGGTCGGCTCCTCCCTTGGAGCATCCTCATCATGGTGAGAGATAATGGAGCTCTTCAGAGAGGAGAGAGTCCGGAGAAATGAATCTACCTTGGCTCCAGTGTCCTGTAGTCTAAAGCTGATGTCGTCCACTTCCTAATGAATGTCAAAAACGAGGTCATAGAGGGTCGTCATGCTATCCCACAGTTGGAGATTGGTGAAGGGGCCACGGGGGAGAGGCCCAGCTCCGCGAAAAGCATGCTGGGAGTGGGAGTCAGAAGTCGAGTCACAAGGACTGCAGTCATGGCGCCGAGGGGAGCTAGAAAGTCTGGGCGCTAGAGCTTGGCTGGAAGAGTGCATATGAGTCCCGCCATGGGAGGAGGCTGAAGGCTGTCCGGAGAAGCGCTGTGAGGAGGTGGTGATGGAAGGCGAAATGGACGGGGAGATAGAAGGGCGTCGAGGTTTCTAGGCCGAGCCCCGACGAGGACGTCCCCTTGGATGAGTCATGGTCCAGCCTACACTGCGAACAGGAGCAATCCCGAACGCAAAATGAGGACGAAGGGTCAGGGAGAATGCAGGTCTGAGCTCGGCCTGGAGAACGCTTAGAGCAAGCTCTGCGGGGGGTTGAAAACAACGAAAATGCTTTGTTGCCATCCTAGCCATAACATAAAACCCAGAGGGGAGGGACACCTGAGTTAACGCTTGCATTAATGCAGAAATGCGCGAAGTTGCAGGCTTAATAAATTAAGCATAGGGTGGCACGGGCTCTTCACGTGCCCCCGTATCCTGATGACTGTTACTCCTGTCCACTGATCGCCGCGTAGCCCGCACTATCACCCCATCCGGGGGTATGACTACAGATTATTACCAGATGCTTAACACAGAATAACAAAGATACAATAAAATTGGTTTTCTATTCAATAAGGAAATAAGCTGAAACTGTAAAATACAACGGAAAACAAGCTTGCTGGAATGGTGGCGGCTTATCTCTGAGAAGAGATGTGACGGTTGCTCTCATTCACAAGAAGATGATTACAATGAGGCTCTCAAGGCATTTTTACAATAAACATGAGTTTCAAAAACCCTAAACATCCAAAAACCTAACCCTAGGAGATGAAGCGCCAAAAGTCATGTGGGCCCCGTTTGGGTAAGTCGGTACATCAACTTCCCTGGGTCGTAAATTTTGCATACGATCTCCGTTTTAGGCATATGATAGCCCATTGGAAAGATCTATCCGATGACTACAACAGTTGCACTTGTAATTGCAACATACCCCAAAAAACATCATTTAGGGCCTCAAAACGGCTCCGGAAGTTTAGGACCCGAAAAACTGCTAAAAATAGTAAATTATCAAAATTGCTAGAAAGTTGTTTTAAGCTAGCTGGAAAAGGCGAGTGGCCACCGATATCCACCTGGATCAATCCTCCATCCTTAGGAAGAAATGGTCTCCATTGTGTTGAGTTCCCCCATCAGATGAGGAAATTTCTGCTGAATTTGGCCCCAGGTGAGCCACTTGCCTTGGTGCAGGAGCTGCCCTGCTTTGACGACTCGATAAAGATGGATCTTTTGTTGTCGAGTGCCCTTGATCTATGTGTCCACAATCTGATCACTGGATGCCTATTGTATGCAGTCGGGGTTGAGCTCTGTTGGTGTCAGTTGTTCTGCTACGTCTGAGGTGTCCAATAATGGTGGGAAATAAGGCCGAAGGAGGTCCACGTTGAACATTGGGTGCAAGCCAAGGAAAGGAGGAATGTTGAGCGCAAAAGTATTATCCCCCACAACCTTGGTGATGGTGTACGACCCATAACGAAGTGGGAAAAGCTTCTGATGGGGTCCTGTAAGGCGTTCTTTCTGCAAGTGCAACCAAACTTTGTCGCCCACCTGGAACTTATGTGGAACCCGATGTTGATCATGGCGCTGCTTGTACTTGTCATTGGACTTCTGTAGGATATCCCGAACCTGTTGGCAGATGTGTTGTATCCTCTCATTGAACCAGGTGGCTTTGTCAGCCTCAGTTGGAGCAGGAAAGGAGTCGGTAGAGGTGACCGCAAGGGGAAGTGCAACATCTATGGGACCCAATGGTTGGAATCCCAACCCCACTTGAAAGGGGCTATGGTCAGTTGAGCTATGTAGGGCTCGGTTATAGCTATGTTGGACATAGGGAATACTCTCATCCCATGTGTGAGGGTGCTTGGAATTATACATGCGCAAGATATGCACGATCATTCGATTTATGACCTCAGTTTGGCCATCTGTCTGGGGGTGGAAGGCCATGGATTTGGTGAGCTTGGTGTCCAGTAGTGACCAGAGGCTTGACCAAAATGTGTTGAGAAATCGACTGTCCCGATCTGAGACAATGGTTTGTGGGATTCCAAAATGTACCCAGACTCGTTCAAAGAAGATCTTGGTAGTGGCTTCTGCTGTGATGCTCTTCTTGCAAGCAACCATAATCACCATCTTATAAAAGCGATCGACAACCACAAAAACAAATTCATTTACCTGCTTGGTGGATGGGAGGCCCGA
>CBVK0100027490.1:0-10245 GCA_900067695.1 Picea abies | reverse complement strand
GGAGGATCCCTCAAAGAAGAGGAAGGTTTCCCCCCTGAAACCTTCTTCCCTGAAGAATTTGAAAGCTACCATGACCAATATGCAGATTTTCCTCACCTCCGACGATTTTGATTTCATCATCGCAGCCCTAAACAACGCCTTGCTGGAAATAACAAAGAAACAAATGGCCAAGCAGGAAGAAATGTATGATAGGATCAAAGTCGAACTTCGATGGGTACAGGAGGCCCTTCAGTCCAATCACGCAGTCTCCACTGCGTCGGGAGAACCAGAGTTGGGAGATGCACCAACCCAACTCCACCGACTAGTTGATATAGTCAAAGTTCTCCTCCGACGAGCACAGGAAGAAACCGACCAAGCCACCCAGGATTTGATGCAAGTACAAGGAGTACTTGTCGAACAACGTCAAGATGAAGAACAAGAAAAGATTAATCTCCAAGCGAAGTTCAATGAAGAAAAATCACAGATGCAACAAGGAAAAGAACAGTTGCTCGCATAACAACTTGAAGTAAAAGAAGCGGTCAGCAGAGAACTTCGCTCTATAATAGTCATCGAAATAAAGGCAAAAGATCGAGTCGCGCCACAAATGGAACAACTCGCAGAATCTATCTAGCATTTAAAGCAATGCATAGCAAACTTAGAGCTCTGCACAGTGCCCGAGACCCCATAGGATGTAAGGAACCAAAGAGAAGCAACTGCTTGAAGCACAGTTGAGAGAATAAAATACCTTACTATGGAATGTAAGAAACTTACTAATCACAGTGGCTAGACCTACAAGAAACTCACAGAGAATCCAGAACTAAAGGCACTGGAGTCATAGCTCCAAGAGGTGAAGTATCAAGCCAAAATAATACAGGCGCAGCGAAATCCTCTATCAGCTGTGGATAGAATGAAGTGCTCCCAAGAGAAATGTACCGCCCAACAACAGATCCACACTATCCAGAGTAGAGTTATGGAAGTAACTCAGAGACTCCAACCTATGCAAGATAAGGCCTATCAATTGTTCATAGAGATAGAAGGATAAGGAGTAGAACTGGAGAAAAACTAGAGCAGGTTGTTATTGCAGCTAAACAATGCCTGGAGGGGCCTGTGAACGAGGTAGTCATCCAAGAGTTCATTGCACAAGAGGCCATGGCACAGTAACAAATCGAAGCATCTCGATCCAAGCTCAAGGCTTTCGAAGCAAAACTACCCAGATCAAAGTGACTGAGGATGAGTCACAGGTGAGTGTTGGGGGTTTGTTGGCCCTTGACTAAGTTTTGAGAGATCTTTGGTCAAGTTTGACCTGTTTTTGGACTTTGACAACATGTCAAAGGAGGAGCGCAAGACGAAGCAGAGATCACGAAATCTCGGCCCCTTTTTGGGTCCTTTTTGGGATTTTGGATTATGTAACGGGTATGGGATGTCAGCCTATGGGTTTACCCATGTTTAGGCCTATTTTTTAAAGTATATATAGAATACTAGGCGATGTAATGAAAAAAGTGATAGGAATAGCTAAGTGCTAAAGTTGGATCTATGTGATCTAGGTTGTAAGTGCTCTGTGCATACTGTGTGAGACTTGCAGAGCTAAGTGCAAGTCATTGTAAGAGGCTTTGGAAGGCTAAGTACTTTGATCTACTCGGGGAAGGAGGATCTAACGAGCTGCGCAGATCTCATGTCCTATGTGGAGTAAGGTTTTGAGGCTCTGTGCATGTAGCCTATTGAAGAAGTTAATAAAGAAGAAGAGTTGGTGGATGTAGCCCCAGGGTGGGGGTGAACCACGTAAATGTTGTGTTTTCCTGCTTTGTGTGATGTCTTGATATGTTTATGTCTTTACTTGCTAAATTGATTTGATATAGATAGATAGATCTGCTTATGATTTGTGCTAATGATGTATATGGATGTATATCTGACCTATGTGAATGTGCTTAGTGCTTGAATCTGCTAGACTTAATCTACCTCTTTATGATAAGTGCTTAGATACATTATATCTGAGTGAATGATGTGATGCTCTGTTTTATCTGCGCAGTAGTATAGTGGTTAAATATTGATGAACTATCAGTGCTAAGTTCTCTATTAAGTATTACAATCACATATTTGTGTCCCGGCTAAGGTTGCAGACACTTGAGTCCTGCAACCACCCCTGCCTCTACCTTGGGTGAGACTTCATCTGCTTCGCAGGTGTTGTCGAAAGGGCCGGTAGTTAGGGTTTGACGGTGCACTTTTGTAGCGTTGAACCCTAGGTATTCCCCTATGCCAACACTTATACTAACCTAAACCTATCAACAAAAGTGTCTATTGGCACAACAGGGTCGACCTCACTAGCTTATAATATAATTAATATTAACCAGATTAATTATCTGTTACATTAATTACTAGTCACATTAAGGTGGGGACGACATGTACCCTTTACATTAATTAATTACTAGTCACATTAAGGTGGGGACGACATGTACCCTTTACATTACAATTAGGGTTATAGTCAGGTCTGACTCTTGAATAATATAGCAAGGGATCTTATACACCCACTAGTGCTCATCCACTAGGGGCACATCTATAGGGATATCCATATATCTTGCCCACTGCATTACATAGAGGAAGTTCCACCTCTTCACACATTCACATGTGCTCATCCACATGCATGTCCACTCAACAGATCTTCTTTTCCCACTGTATTACACATGAGAGTCATTTGGATTTTCTCATCAACTCTTCTTCTCAGAGGAGGATAATACATCATCTTCATTTTTGTTCTCATGACGATGCACCCATCACTTTGGGATTTCACGCGTTCACCTTGTGCTCAACCACAAGCACGTCTAACTCAGCAAATCGCCTTTCTCATAGGATAATCATCTGGAGTTCTTCTCAACTCTATGAATGGAGGAGGTCATCTATACATTCCAGCTCTGTCTTAGATAGGAACCACACACCCTCTTCAGGGTCTTTCTCTTAGGTTTGTAAGCTGAAGAATATCTTACATGGTTTCAATGATCCACATCTCACAGGTTTGTAAGCTGGAGAATGTCTCACATAGTTGCAATCATCAATGCACGCTTCTCACTTATGCTCTTTGGGTAGATCTCACAACCACCAAACAAAGTATAGGTTATACTCCCTTTCAACGCATATATGATCGAGAGGCTATTCTTCCCACTGAGCTAGAACTTTCCTCCTTACGACTGATGTTACAAATTGAAGAATTAAATTCTTCCAATGTTTCCCAAAGGATAAATGCATTGTTAACCCTATAAGAACAAAGGAATTTTTCCTTGGAGAACATAAAAAGAAGGCATCAAACTATGAAAAAGTATTTTAAAAGACGAACAAAAGTTTTTGAATTCAAGATTGATGACAAGGTCCTACTATGGGACTCATCCCATGCTGAAAGAGGAATACATTCTAAGTTCCAAAAATTATGGCTAGGTCCTTTCAAAATCGCTCTTATCCTAGGCACGAACTCATACCTTCTAAAGGATTTGGAAGAGTGATTTTTCTCTTACAGTATTAATAGTTCCCACTTGAAACATTATGTTAAACCAACTTGATTGTTAACGGTTGTATTAAAATGACTATTGTATATAGTATTTTGTCTTACTATTTTATTTTTACTTTGGTTTGTTGAGTTTTTAAATTGATGTTGTTTGCTTCTTATAATAATCGGAAATAGAGTCTGGATCAGTTTTTCCATAACAATGTCATTCTGTAAATATTGTTGATTGATAAAAAATAAGATACAAATTGTTGTCACGATTTCCTTTAAGACATTGCTAAAATAGTTTTTTGTTTCAATATTGTTGTAGGATAGTTGATTTTGTCTTCTTCCTTATTTCTATTATCCCTTTCTTCCCTCCATCTCGAGATTCAAGAGCATATCAGAAGCCTCCTTGAAATTCTAAGAAGTATTATCTGTTACATATAGTTTGAATTTTATTCTTACAAGACCAAACCCCCTCATACATATCACTTTCCATAAGTTATTCCCAAAGTCCCATCTCATTATTCCCCTTAAACCATCTTTTCCCCCCTATTGCATAACTATTATTTTCACCATCTTTTCAATCATCTACTTCTATTGGTCTGCGAAACCAAACATTTTGAGTTCTAAATCTATTGGGAACAAATTTCTCTGTGGAGTCGCCAGTTTGTTGACACCCAAAAGTGCAACATGGAATCCCTACATGTAAATTGGTTGCAATGCCTTATAGGTGGGACCTCGTTATGTGAATAATGATGAAGGATGCCTCGTCTTTTTATGCGCTCATGTCTATTTTTCAAAATTGACTCTACAATTTTAAAGTTTTCCAAGCAAAATGGGTGAATGATGGAGTTCCATGGAAATTCAATTTTAAAAAAGGGGAAAGGCGAAAATGTTTTTTTAATGAGAATCTTGGTTTATTTTGTTGGACATATAAAGTTTTACTTGTTGATTTAAACTCCAAGCATGGGATATATATATAGTTATGGCATATCACACTTATTTAAACTCCAAGCATGGGATATATATATAGTTATGGCATATCACACTTATTATGTTATTTTTATTATCATGGCATTCGCTAAGTTTTATAAGGTGGCAATGCCTCCCTAGCAAGGAATGTGGTACATAAGATGTATTTTGTGCTAACTAGTAAGCACACACATGAAACTTATGGGTTTATGGAAGGTGGCAAATTCGACTTTGTATTGAATTTTTATTTGGAAAATATAGTGGAGTGTGCATTGGAGGTATTGAGTGTGATCGTACTGGGCTATGGTCGATGGAATTAATGAAATAAATGGCATGCAATTACTGCACGTTGCTCTAACCCTACCTCGAGGTTGCCAACCTCACTTTCTTCACAATTGTGCCGGATGGTCGATGGAATTAATGAAATAAATGGCATGCAATTACTGCACGTTGCTCTAACCCTACCTCGAGGTTGCCAACCTCACTTTCTTCACAATTGTGCCGGTTTCTTTGGCTCGTGTTGCCTCCATTTCTCTTGGCCTTGGAAAGAATAGTTATTCTTATTGGCTCTCACCTCTCCATTCATGAAATATAGCTCCTCTTAGAATAAAATCATGAGGTTGGCTCTTAGATGTACTTGAAGACTGTATTTGCTTCCAAAGTGTAAATGGATGTATGTTGTATCACAACTGTGTGAATTGATTTTAAGTGGAAGTTCCTCCCCGTTGGAATTCAAGTGTTTCAAGCTGATGTTNCANGTTTTAAGTGGAAGTTCCTCCCCGTTGGAATTCAAGTGTTTCAAGCTGATGATAGTGTTCAAAATCCTTTCTTTTTTGATTATTTGATTTCTTTATGACCATAATGAATATTGCTTCTGTGTTATAACTATTGAAAAACTTTATGGAAATTGTTTTGGTTTTCACTCATCTCTGGTCATTTAAAATTAAGGGTTTTGTTTTTTGTGAGAAATAAAATAACAATGGTTTTGCTTAACAATCTTTATAAGACTCGTAGCTCCTTTGAAATTACCTCTTAACTGGTTATGAATATATGTGTGCTTTCCTTATGGCCTCCATGAGAGGTATGTGGAAGAGGTCTTTGTGAAGTTTGTTTTAAGAGATGGTTAAACGTTTTTTGGGTACAAACCCTTTGTGAAGGTTCCACCTTTGCCTTCGCTCAGACCTCGATTCTTTTATTAACGTATGGAAATTTTGAACTCTAAGCTTGATCTATGTATAAGTGACTAACCCGAATGTGGGAAGATTTGTTATTTGCATTAAATCCTGGTTCGTTGGCTGATTATTCACAAGGGTTTTAGTCAATTTTGAAAATTGTATAATCTTAAAATATATGAACACTAGTTTCACATGGGTTTCGAACCCAGTCTGTTTACACAACAATTATTTAAGGTTGTGATACCAATGTTNNGAACCCAGTCTGTTTACACAACAATTATTTAAGGTTGTGATACCAATGTTGTATATTGAAGAGTTGTTGTCTTATGTTGTGTTCTCATCCCCATTGTGTGCTTAATGTAGTTGGTTTTAATGGTTGGAATGACTCTTTTAAAATTCTATTATAAAAAATCTGCTAATAAAAAGAAAAGGAAAAGGAAATAAAGGTTGTATAGTTAACAGTCTTGGAACTTTCCTGGGGTTTTGAATAATTGTGTTTTGGATTTAAATTATGAAACAAAGAAAAGTTTTGGCAATTCTTTTATTGATGGTGATGAAATTTTTGGGATATTATTTCATATAATGGAACAATAATCGTTTTTTCCCTTCCATTCTCTCACTTTTTGCACATTATAAACCCCTCACCTTCCCAAATACATTTCAAACATTCCTTGTTCTATTATTATGAAATTTAAATTTATTTTGTAAAGAGAAAGGGGTAATAGCAAAAGAAAAAAGTCTAAGTTGATGACTAGTGTTTAAAAGTTGAATATGGATACAATTTTTGTTTCTTTTGCATTTGCTTGAACAATATTTGTTGGTATTTCCCATCCATGCTACCATTTTTCGCACATTACAACCCCCTCATCTTCCCAATAACCCTATCACTTCCTGTTCAAATGGAAATTGATTGTTGGGTTTTAAGATGTTAATGGATGGATTGCATGTGCTTATGTGGTAAACAATAGAGCCAAACTTTTGATTTTATTTAGGTAGAGTATTAATGCAAGGATTGTTAAGAGTTTTTCATGACATGTTAGAATATTGCTTCAGGATGAGATTCTTTAGTAGAGGCAGTAATGGCAGAGGAAATAGAGGCAGAGAAAAATGGCAGAGGGGTCATTGAAGACCTCAGTTTTCAATACATTTTGATGTTGATCCACACGAATTAAATCAACTCTTTCAAGCTGGGTTATTCAACCTAGTTGGTCATGGGATCCTCGAGCCCTGACTTGAGAGACCTACCTTCCAGCCAAACCAAAATGTTTCTGGTATCTGTGTTCCCCCTCATGTGTCTATGCAGCCAAAACCACTTGCCAGTGATGGTTGGCAAGATATTTTCCAGCAGCATGTTGTTCATCACCATGTTTGGCCTACTGCGTCTTTGTCGTTACCCCTTCCTCCACCGCCAAAAAATCCAAATCCCCAAGTTGATCATGTTATCTCACCCATAGAGTATTCTCATGCTAATAAGAAGCTAAAAACTAATGTTCCCAAGCTTGAGAAATATAAAGGAAAAAGAGTGACCACTCCCTCCAAATCATCCAAAGAGTCATCTGAATCTTTGTCTTCACGTCTTCATCTTAAAGATTATTGTTCTCATGTTATAAGTGCATTCCAACCTCAAGGTTCTAATCATCCTAAGGATATAAAAAAAAGATCAAAAGAGGACATTAGTGAAAGGAGGTCAAATTCCTCTCACAATAAATATGGTTTTTAGTGATGATTAATGTTATTTTCTATTTTAAGGATAGTCTTTTTACTTTGACATTGTTTTGGAAAGCAAGCATATATTTAGGAAGTTTTTTGGAAAGCATGGATATAATACTATTTTTGGATATGGCCATATTATATTTTGTTGATATTAAAATATTCGATCATAAATATGGGAACAAGAGTTACAAGGAGGATATTTGAATCAAATGATTTCATGTTTGATGATCATTAAAAGAAATAAATGGTAGTCACAAGGGGTCCCACCTATTTAGTTATGATGCAAACCCACACCACTCTTGGGGCTCGCGCGACCTCCCGGACTAGGATCGTTCACACTAAGGAGATGAATTAGCTCTCGGGTCTTATCTGAACCCACAAAATTATATACCACAGGCATTTTTCCTTCACCGTACGTGAAAATTCACATTTGTGAGGGTCTTATCACATCAGCAGAGAAATCCACGTGACCTTGGGCCAAAACCATGGGCTAAGCTCTTTAACCTGCAGGAAATCCAACACTTCGAAGCTCCGGGATTCGGGAGTTCCAACAACAATAACCCACAATCCTCCTGAATTTAAAATTCATGAACAACCAAACAACAAAGGATATCAATGGCTCACACTATGCGTCGAGATCTATGACTCACAGGGATTTTGGGACTCCGGGATTTGGGAGTCTTCCCTGCTCCAACGTGCAATACTTTCAAACATGCAAACTCTAAACTCATGGATAGGATGACTAAAGCTCACCTAAGATCAACAATCTCATTTTACTCCGCACTCCAAGCTTCATATCTTTTCACAACACAACACTTCAAAACCTCCGTAGTGTTGAACTAGCGAACTATTGGATCTATGATCCATGTGTTCCTCTCGACATATGATCAATATCTACTCGGGCCTTTGAGAGTTATTGAACCTTAACACTTTACACCTTCGTTCTCCCGAACTATCATATTTTTGAACCACCATCAATATGTGGACACATGGCCTTGACTCCAATGGTCAGGATCTACTCCAGGCTTCAGATCTTTGGGAATTTTTCGTACTCTTGCAACAACACCTTAAATATTCTAGATAGTCAGACTTTCAAACGACACTTGATATTTGGACATGTGTCCTCCATATACCAATGGTCTAGATTGACTTTGGATCTCGGGACTTCGGTAAATTCATCTCCTCCACAATACACACTCAAAAACTTTTGAATTCGCGAAGCCCGAAGGGCTTAAAGGGGTAACATCCATGCACCTTCTCCAGAGTTAATGGTCATGAAGACCTTTGGCTCCCTCTAAATGGATTTCATACGCTCATCCTCCAAACAAAATGAATTCTTCCTTTCGAGAACTAAATATTGTTATCCTTCCTGATCTTTGTCAACTTTAAAAGACTTAGAACTAAATATTGTTATCCTTCCTGATCTTTGTCAACTTTAAAAGACTTAGAACCTATCGCACACTTTGCGCTACTTCTCCTGATCTTGAGACTTAGAAAAATCTTCTACGCACTCCTTGCGCTCACTCAGCTTGAGACTCTTTCAACACTTCACTAAGTGTTGGCCCTATGCACACCTTGCACAGGTCTCTCCTTTGAGATTTTATACTCAAACGAGTATATGTGCACTCTTTTCACTCACTCCATGGAATTCACTCTATATCTCCTTAGTTATCGAGTCTAAAAATGAATCTGCCTTCGCACTCCTTGTGTGGTCACCGTGCACTCCTTGCACCATGATTTAAGAAGAAAAACAATTGAAACTTATATAACATCAAATGTTCATTCATTCAACCATCAAATACACACACAGGCATATAAACAGAAAAAAATAGATAACATAACGTTATAACCCTAATTTGCACCATACATGCTTACCTGGCATCAGGCCATCTCAGATTCCTTCTTTGCCAAAACACTATTGAACAACTCTTCTAAAAAATCCATTTTTAAAAGTCCACGCTAGCTGACCCATTACAGCCCACGTGGATCTACAGTGTCCACACTAGTTGGCCCACTACAGCCTGTGTGGACCTTCAGAAGCACGAAAAAAGGAAAGTTGTCGACAGAACACACAACTTTGGGTGAGTTAACTGAATCTTCCGGCCATGCATGGCCGAGGGTTCATCCAAATACCTAACTTCTTCTAGCCTATAAAAGAAGGGTTAGGGGTCCCAGGTTTGTAAGCTGGAGAATGTCTCACATAGTTGCAATCATCAACACGAAGGTCATTATGATTTTCTAGCGATTCCTTTTGGCCTTTGTAATTCTCCATCCACTTACCAAAGTATCATGAACAAGATTTGCAAACCCTTCCTACACAATTTTGTGCCATTATTCTTCAATGATACCTTGATCTATTGTAAAACATGGAAATCACACAAATAGCATGTTGATAAGTCCTTACAACTCTTGAGAGACAACCTATTATTTGTGAATCACTCCAAATGTGCTTTTGGGGATTGTTATCACAAAATATAACACTTGTGCAAATCCTTCACAAGATGCTAAACTTTATCACAAAATATAACACTTGTGCAAATCCTTCACAAGATGCTAAACTTGCATAACAAATGGAAGTAATTGTCATTGTCACCTAGGGAAGTACTTCCCTAATTTTAGTGATGGATGAGGATTGAAAACACATGAGTTTTCCCTTGTGAACTCAAGGGATACTACAGCGAGCTAAATGCAAGTCTACGGCCCCCTGTCTTGGTCACTTAGAGAGATAGGCTAGGTATAGGAGGAAAGACAAAGTTAGGGTGGGTTTAGACAAGGTAATCGATAATGTGTGTATGAGAGAGAGATGTGTTCCAATGAATTCAATGAAAAATATCAAGTCTAAGTAAAGAAGAATGATCCCCAAAACAATAGCTATCAAAGGAAAAGGGTTGTTGTAATAAAACTTGTAGTAAGGAGTAGTATACTTCAACA
>CBVK0100027482.1:0-15328 GCA_900067695.1 Picea abies | reverse complement strand
AAATGGCCCCGGAAGTTAAAACCTGCTAAAAATAGTAAATTGCAAAAATTGCCAAAAAACTGTTTTGAGCCAGTTGGATCAATCCTCCCTCCTTAGGAAACAATGGTGTCCATTGCGTTGATTTCTCGGGGGAGAGGGAAAAACATTTGCTGGATTTGTATCTTGGTGAGCTGCTTGTATTGCTGGAGACATCGCACTGCTCAGTTTGTGGAAGTATGTAAAGAACTTGTTGAGGCTGAGGTTGTTCAAAAAGTTGAGATACATGAGAGGACGGTGTGCAGAAGGAATCTTTGTTCTTTTCTGTAGCCTTGTCGACCTACTTTTGTTGGAGAGAAGGTGCTTGGGGCGAGCCTATAGTGGTTGCAGTGTCCTTTTGTTCTCCTTTTGAACTGATTGTGAAGAAGCTAAATTTTGCAGTATGAGATAATACTTTGCAACACTTTTTAAGTGGAGCAATAGTCAGAACTACTTCTGGTATTCTTTAGAGATGACCCCTCAAAGTAACAATGACAGTACGGGGTCGAGACTCATAAAAAACATGGTTCTTCCACATCTTTGGCTGGCCCAAGAGAACATCATAGACATCCAGTGCGACAACATCACATAATAACTCGTCCTTGAAGGGTTGGATGTCGTATGACAATCGACATTGCTGGATGACATAGAGATCTCATCCTTGGCGAAGCCACCCAATGTTGTATGGTTGTGGGTGGGGTGTTGTCGACAATCCCAACTGTTTGATGACCTCTGTTGAGATGAGGTTCTTTTGGCTTCTGCTATCAACAATAAAATGCAGTGGGGTCCCCTTCACGCACATATGTGAATTAAAAAGGTTCTCCCCCTTTTCGGGATATGTTGGTTGTTTTGGTTGAATTGCTGCGGTTGCAACAATAGCAGTGGGGTCTGTGTCAATGATCTATCCTTTACTAGTATTTTCAAAATCATATTCTAAATCAGGGTTCGGCTCCTTTTCTTTGATCTCGACCGCCAATGACTATTTTGAGAGACATTCATCGGTGTTGTGCAAGGGGATTTTGTGGAAATCACACCATTTTCTGGTGTCCTTCTTTGTCTTCCCGTGACCCTTCCTTTTCTATGCCTTGGATTAGTTTTTTGGAGGCTGTTTGTTAGGGCCATATTTGTTATACTTTGGTTGTTGTGTATTTGCAGACCCAAACCCCCATTTGTTCTGGTGCTTAAATTTCTGCTCAATTTTAACAGCATATCGATAAGAAGCACCGAGTGATGAAATGTCTAGAAAGTCCATTTTAGTCTGGATGTATCTATGTAGAGCCCCATGGTATTTCAGAACCAAATGTCGCTTGGAGTCTTTGATATCCAGCTTGGTACGCAAGGTATGGAAGGTATTGGTGAACTCCAGAATTGTTTGGCCCCTCTATTGCTGTAGTATGGTCGATCTCATGTATTGGTCCTCATAGTTGCCAAGAGGGTAATACTGTTCCTTTACCACATCCACAAAAAAATCCCAAGTGGGATCGGCCCCATATATTCCAGAATCCTCTGTGGAACTTTTCTCCCAGTAAGTTTCCCATCAATGTTTGAAAAGAGGGAGATCTTTAAGGAGTGCGAAGGTGATCTTTTCTTTGTCGGAAAAATTGTGAACAGAGAAATAACCTTCTAACAGAGTTAACCATTTTTCTATAGCTTCTGCATCTATCTGTCCTTCAAATATAGGAATATCAAAGTTAACTTGTACCTTGAAAGTTGGTGTGCCTCCAAAGTGACCGCTTGATGAATATGCACCTGATGCTATCGGTAGGCATTGAATGATGTGGGAAAAATTCTCCATCATTTCCTCCCTCTGTCGCATGAGAGCTTGCTCAAGCAACAAATTGATAGGATCATCTGCTCCATCATTTTTATTTTCTTCCACCAGTGAGGGTTTCATGGGTGTGCGAGAGCAATTGTCTTCAAGAGAGACAATCTTGAAACCCAACTTGCTATACTCATACCTCGTTGGGGACATGCACTGAAAAAATGATCAAGAGCAGCCTCCTCTGATACCACTGATCCAGATTATTTTCGGCACGAAATGAGATCAGAGATATGATAAAGAAATGCACATAGATATCACAGATATTCAATAATATAGCAAAAAATTATCAGAGATGCAACCATAAACAAAGATATACAGTAATACATGATTTCTATTAATGAAATAAATGTACAAAGACTGTAAAAATACAGAGTGAAAGACTCGCTAGAATTGTGGCAGCTTATCTCTGAGAAGAGATGTGATGGCTACTCGCATTCACAAGAAGGTGATTACAATGAGACTCTAAAGGCATTTTCACAATAACAAGGAATGACAAAAACCCTAGACATCCAAAAACCTAGCCCTAGGATATGAAGTGCCAAAAGTCATGTGGGCCCCGTTTGGTTAAGTGAGTACATCAACTTCCCGAGGTTGTAACTTTTGCATACGATCTCCATTTTAGGCGTGTGGTAGCTTGTTGGAAAGGTATCATCGAGGAGATTCATTTTTAGGACTCAATCATTCCTTCAACTATCATTGAGAACCTTGATCTATAAAATCCTTCATTTGGGCCGTCAAAATGGCTCTGAAAGTTAAAACCTGCTAAAAATAGTAAATTGCCAAAATTGTCAGAAAACTATTTTGAGCTAGTTGGAAAAGGTGGGTGGCCACTGATATCGACTTGGATCAATCCTCCCTCATTAGGAAGAAATGGTATCTAATGCATTGAGTTCTCGGGGGAGAGATAAAAGTATTTCCTGGATCTGCCTCTTGGTGAGTTGCTTGTATTGTTGGAGACATCACGCTGCTCAGTTTCTGGTAGTATGTCAAGAACCTATTGAGGATGAGGTTATTCAAAAAATCGAGATACATGAGAGGACAATGTACAGAAGGAATCTTTGTGCTTTGCTGCAGCCTTGTCGACCTACTTCTGTTGGATAAAAGGTGCTTGGGACGAGGCTGTAGTGGTTGTAGTGTCCTTCTGTTCTCCTTCTAAACAAATTGTGAAGAAGCTAAATTTTGCAGTATGAGATACTACCTTGAGGAACTTCTTAGGTGGAACAATAGTCAGAACTACCTCTTGTATTCTTTAGAGATGACCCCCCAAAGTACCAATGACACTATAGGGTCGAGACTCATAAACAACATGGTGCTTCCACATATATGGCTAGCCCAAGAGAACATCACAGACATCCGATGGGGCAACATCACATAATATCTCGTCCTTGAAGGGTTGAATGTCGTATGAAAATCGACATTATTGGTTGACATGGAGATCTCTCCCTTGGTGAAGCCACCCGATGTTGTATGGTTGAGGGTGTGGTGTTGTCATCAATCCCAACTATTTGACAACCTTTGTTGAGATGAGGTTCTTCTAGCTTCCGCTATGAACAATAAAATGCAGCGGGGTCCCCTTCACCCACATCTTTGAATTAAAAAGGTGCTACCCCTCTTCAGGATCCGTTGGTTCTTCTGGTTGAATTGCTCCAGTTGCGATAATAGCAGTGGGGTCTACATCATTAATCTGTCCTTTACTAGTATTTTCATAATCAGATTCTGAATCAGGGTTTGACTCCTTGTCTTTGATCTCAGCTAGCAATGAATGTTTTGAGTGACATTCATCGGTTTTCTGCCAGGTTATTTTGTGGAAATCACGCCATTTTCTGGTGTTCTACTTTGTCTTCCCATGACCCTTCTTTTCCTGTGTCTTGGATTGGTTTTTGGGAGACGGTTTGTTAGGGTTGGCTTTGTCATACTTTGGTTGTTGTGGATTTGCAAACCTGAACTCCCATTTGTTCTGGTGCTTAAATTTTTGCTCAATTTTGACAACATATCAATGAGAAGCACCGAGTGATGAGATGTCCAGAAAATCCATTTCAGTCTAGATGTATCTGTGTAGAGCCACACGATATTTCAGAACCAAATTTCGCTTGGAGTCTTTGATACCTAGATTAGTGCATAAGGTATGGAAGGTATTGGTGAACTCCAAAACTGCTTGTCCCCTCTTTTGCTGTAGTGTGGTCCATCTCATGTACTAGTCCTCATAGTTTCCAACAGGGTAATACTGTTCCTATACCACATCAAGAAAAAAATCCCAAATGGGATCGACCCCATATATTCCATACTTCTCTGCGGATGTTTTCTCCCAGTAAGTTTCCCACTAATGTTTAACATGAGGGAAAGATTTAAGGAGTGTGAAGGTGATCTTTTCTTTGTTGAAAAAATTGTGAACAGAGAAATAACCTTCTAACAGAGTTAACCATTTTTCTAGGGCTTCTACATCTATCTGTCCTTCAAATACAGGAATATCAAAGTTAACTTGTACCTTGAAAGGTGAGGTGCCTCCAAAGTGGCCGCTTGATGAAGATGTGCCTGATGCTATCGGTAGGCATTGAAGGTTGTGGGCAAAATTCTTCATCATTTCATCCCTCTGTCGCTTGAGAGCTTGCTCAAGCAACAGATTGATAGGATCGTTCGCTCCGTTGTTTTTATTTTATTCTTCCATTGAGGGTTTCTTGGGTGTGTGAGAGTGATTGTCTTCAAGAGAGACAAGCTTGAGACCCAACTTTCTATACTCATACCTCGTTGGTGACATGCATTGAAAAAACGATCAAGACCAGCCTGCTCTGATACCATTGATCCGGATTTTTTTCGGCACGAAATGAGATTGGAGATATAATAAAGAAATTCATAGAGATATCATAGAAATTCAATAATATAGTAGAAATGTATCAAAGATGCAACAATAAACACAAATATAAAGTAATACACAATTTCTATTAATGAAAGAAATGTACAAAGACTCTAAAAATATAGAGTGAAAGGCTCGCTAGAATGGTGGCAGCTTATCTCTGAGAAAAGATGTGATGACTACTCAAATTCAGAAGAAGATCATTACAATGAGGCTCTGAAGGCCTTTTTTAAATAATTAGGAATTCAAAAAACCTATACCTAGGAGATGAAGTGCCAAAAGTCTTGTGGGCCCTGTTTGGGTAAGTGAGTACATCAACTTCCCGGGGTCGTAACTTTTGCATACAACTTCCCGGGGTCGTAACTTTTGCATACGATCTCCGTTTTAGGCATGTGGTAACTCGTTGGAAAGGTATCGTCAAGGAGATTCATTTTGGGGGATCAATCATGCCTTTTTATATGATTGAGAACCTTGATTTTGAAAAAAATTCATTTGGGCCCTCAAAATGGCCCCGGAAGTTAAAACCTGCTAAAAATAGTAAATTGTCAAAATTGCCAGAAAACCATTTTGAGCCAGTTGGAAAAGGTGGGTGGCCACTGATATCCACCTAGATCAATCCTCCTTCCTTAGGAAGCAATGGTATCCATGGCAATGAGTTCTCGGGGGAGTGGGAAAAGCGTTTGCTGGATCTGCTTCTTGGTGAGGTGCTTGTATTGATGGAGACATCACACTGCTTAGTTTGTGGAAGTATGTCAAGAACCTATTGAGGCTGAGGATGTTCAAAAAGTTGAGATACATGAGAGGAAAGTGTGTAGATTATGAATTAGGGTTTGACTCCTTTTCTTTGATCTCGACCACCAATGAATGTTTTGAGTGACATTCATCGGTGTTGTGCTAGGGGATTTTGTGGAAATCACGCCATTTTCTGGTGTCTTACTTTGTCTTCCCGTGACCTTTCTTTTCTTGTGTCTTGGATTGGTTTTCGGGAGACTGTTTGTTAGGGTTGTCTTTGTCATACTTTGGTTGTTGTGGATTTGCAGACCTGAAATCCCATTTGTTCTGGTGCTTAAATTTCAGCTCAATTTTGACAACATATCAATGAGAAGTACCGAGTGATGAGATGTCCAAAAAATCCATTTCATTCTGGATGTATCTGTGTAGAGTCCCACGGTATTTCGGAACCAAATGTCTCTCGGAGTCTTTGATACCCATCTTGGTGCGCAAGGTATGGAAGGTATTGGTGAACTCTGGAACTACTTGGCCCCTCTCTTGCCGCAGTGTGGTCCATCTCATATACTGGTCCTCATAGTTGCCAACAGGGTAATACTGTTCCTTTACTGCATCCACAAAAAAATCCCAAGTGGGATCGGCCCCATATATTCCAGACTCCTCTATGGAACTTTTCTTGCAATAAGTTTCCCACCAATGTTTGACATGAGGGAGAGCTTTAAGGAGTGCGGAGGTGATCTTTTCTTTGTCGAAAAAATTGTGAACAAAGAGATAACATTCTAACAGAGTTAACCATTTTTCTAGGGCTTCTGCATCTATCTGTCTTTCAAATATAGGAATATCAAAGTTAACTTGTACCTTGAAAGGAGAGGTGCCTCCAAAGTGGCCGGTTGATGAATATGTGCCTGATGCTATCGGTAGGTGTTGAAATATGTGGGAAAAATTCTCCATCATTTCATCCCTCTGTCGCGTGAGAGATTTCTCAAGCAATAGATTGATAGGATCGTCTGCTCCGTTGTTTTTATTTTCTTTAGCCATTGAGGGTTTCTTGGATGCACAAGAGCGATTGTCTTCAAGAGATACAAGATTGAGACCCAACTTGCTATACTCGGACCTCGTCGGGGACATGCACTGAAAAAGTGATCAAGAGCAGCCTACTCTGATACTAGTGATCCAGATTATTTTTGGCATGAAATGAGATCAGAGATATAATAAAGAAATGCACATAAATATCATAGATATTCAATAATATAGCAGAAATGTATCAGAGATGCAACCATAAACACATATACACAGTAATACACAATTTCTATTAATGAAAGAAATGTATAAAGACTGTAAAAATACAGAGTGAAAGACTCACTGGAATGGTGGCAGCTTATCTCTGAGAAGGGATGTGACTACTACTCGCATTCGTAAGAAGATGATTATGATGAGGATATGAAGACATTTTTACAATAAGGAAGAATGCCAAAAACCCTAGACATCCAAAAAACTAGCCCTAGGAAATGAAGCACCAAAAGTCATGTGGGCCCCGTTTGGGTAAGTGAGTATATCAACTTCCTGGGGTCGTAACTTTTGCATACGATCTTTATTTTAGGTGTGTGGAAGCTTGCTGGAAAGGTATCATCGAGGATATTAATTTTGGGGGCTCAAGCATGCCTTCAGCTATAATTTATAACCTCGATCTCAAAAAACATTCATTTGGGCCCTCAAAATGGCCCTGAAAGTTAAAACCTGCTAAAAATAGTAAATTGCCAAAATTGCCAGAAAACTGTTCTGAACCAGTTGGAAAAGGTGGGTGGCCACCGATATCCACCTCGATCAATACTCCCTAATTAGGAAGTAATGGTCTCCATTACGTTCAGTTTCCGGGGGAGAGGGAAAAGCATTTGCTAGATGTGCATCTTGGTGAGTTGCTTGTATTGCTGGAGACATCGTGCTGCTCAGTTTGTGGAAGTATGTCAAGAACCTGTTGAGGTTGAGGCTATTCAAAAGGTTGAGATACATGAGGGGACTGTGTGTAGAAGGAAAATTTGCGCTTTTCTGCAGGCTTGTCGACTTGCTTATGTTGGATAGAAGGTGCTTGGGGCGAGGTCGTAGTGGGTGCAGTGTCCTTATGCTCTCCTTTTGAACAGACTGTGAAGAAGCTAAATTTTGTAGTATGAGATACTACCTTGCGGCACTTTTTAGGTGGAACAATAGTCAGAACTACTTCTGGTATTCTATAGAGATGACCCCCCAAAGTAACAATGACACTACGGGGTTGAGACTCATAAACAACATGGTGCTTCCATATATATGGCTGGCCCAAGAGAACATCACAACCATCCAGTGGGGAAACATCACATAATACCTCGTCCTTGAAGGGATGGATGATGTATGACAATTGACATTGGTGGTTGACACAGAGATCTCATCCTTGGTGAAGCCACCCGATGTTGTATGGTTGCGGGTGTGGTGTTGTCGACAATCCCAACTGTTTGACGACCTCTGTTGAGATGAGGTTATGATGGCTTCCACTATCAACAATAAAATGTAGCAGGGTCCACTTCACCCACATATGTGAATTAAAAAGGCTCTCCCCCTCTTCAGGATCTGTTGGTTCTTCTGGCTGAATTGCTACGGTTGCGACAATAGCAGTGGGATCTACGTCAATGATCTGTCCTTTACCAGTATTTTCAGAATCAGATTCAGAATCAGGGTTCGGCTCCTTGTCTTTGATCTCGAACACCAAAGAATGTTTTGAGTGACATTCATCGGTGTTGTGCCATGGGCTATTGTGGAAATCATACCATTTTCTGGTGTGCTTCTTTGTCTTCCCATGACCCTTCTTTTCCTGTGTCTTGGATTGGTTTTCAGGAGACTGTTTGTTAGGGACGTCTTTGTCTTACTTTGGTTGTTGCAGATTTGTAGACCCGAACCAAATGTCGCTCAAATTCTTTGATACCCAGCTTGGTGCGCAAGGTATGGAAGGTATTGGTGAACTTCGGAACTACTTGGCCCCTCTCTTTCCATAGTTTGGTCCATCTCATGTACTGGTCCTCACAGCTGCCAACTAGGTAATACTATTCCTTTACCGCATCCATAAAAAAATCCCAAGTGGGATCGGCCCCATATATTCTAGACTCCTCCATGGAACTTTTCTCATAGTAAGTTTTCCACCAATGTTTGACATGAGGGAGAGATTTAAGGAGTGTGAAGGTGATCTTTTCTTTGTTGGAAAAATTGTGAACAGAGAAATAACCTTCTAACAAAGTTAACCATTTTTCTAGGGCTTCTATATCTGTCCTTCGAATACAGGAATATCAAAGTTAACTTGTACCTTGAAAGGCGAGGTTCCTCCAAAGTGGCCGCTTGATGAAGATGCACCTGATGCTATCGGTAGGTGTTGAAGGATGTGGGAAAAATTCTCCATCATTTCGTCCCTCTGTCGTGTGAGAGCTTGCTCAAGCAACAGATTGATAGGATCATCTTCTCCGTCATTTTTATTTCCTTCCACCATTGAGGGTTTCTTGGGTGTGAGAGAGAGATTGTCTTCAAGAGAGACAAGCTTGAGACCAAACTTGATATACTCGGACCTTGTCGGGGACATGCACTGAAAAAACGATCAAGAGCAGCCTACTCTGATACGACTGATCTGGATTACCTTTGGCATGAAATGAGATTAGAGATATAATAAAGAAATGCATAGAGATATCACATATATTCAATAATATAACATAAATGTATCAGATATCCAACGATGAACACAGATATACAGTAATACACGATTTCTATTAATGAAATAAATGTATAGAGACTGTAAAAATACAGAGTGAAAGACTCACTAGAATGGTGGCAGCTTATCTCTGAGAAGAGATGTGATGGCTACTCGCATTTGAAAGAAGATGATTACAATGAGGCTCTAAAGGCATTTTTAAAATAAGAACGAATTCCAAAAACCCTAGAGCTCAAAAAACATATCCCTAGGAGATGAAGCACCAAAACTGTTTTGAGCCAGTTGGAAAAGGTGGGTGGCCACCGATATCCACCTTGATCAATCTGCCCTCCTTAGGAATCAATGGTCTCCATTGTGTTGAGTTCTCAAGGGAGAGGGAAAACCATTTGTTGGATCTGCATCTTGGTGAGCTTCTTGTATTGTTGGAGACATCGCCTTGCTGAGTTTGTGGAAGTATGTCAAGAACCTATTGAGGCTAAGGCTGTTCAAATAGTTGAGATACATGAGAGGATGGTGTGCAAAAGGAATCTTTGCACTTTGCTGCATCCTTGTTGACCTACTTTTGTTAGGTAGAAGGTACTTGGGGCGAGGCTGTAGTGGTTTCAATGTCCTTCTGTTCTCCTTTCGAACAGATTGTGAAGAAGATAAATTTTGCAGTATGAGATACTACCTTGCAACACTTTTTAGGTGGAACAATTGTCAGAACGATCTCTGGTATTCTGTGGAGATGACCCCCCAAAGTAACAATGATACTATGGGGTCGAGACTCATAAACAACATGGCGCTTCCACATATATGGCTGGCCCAAGAGAACATCACAGACATCCAGTGGGGAAATATCACATAATAACTCGTCCTTGAAGGGTTGGATTCCATATGACAATTGACATTTTTGGCTGACACGAAGATCTCGTCCTTGGTGAAGTGACCCGATGTTGTATGGCTATGGGTGTGGTGTTGTCAACAATCCCAACTGTTTGACGACCTCTACTGAGATAAGGTTATTTTGGCTTCTGCTATCAACAATAAAATGCAGCGGGGTCCCCTTCACCCACATCCATGAATTAAAAGGTGCTCCCCGTCTTCGGGATCTGTTGGTTCTTCTGGTTGAATTTCTGCATTTGTCACAATAGCAGTGGGGTCTACGTCAATGATTTGTCCTTTACCAGTATTTTCAGAATCAGATTCAGAATCAGGGTTTGGCTGCTTGTCTTTGATCTTATCCACCAATGAGTGTTTTGAGTGACATTCATCAGTGTTGTGCCAAGGGCTTTTGTGGAAATCACGCCATTTTCTGGTGTCCTTGTTTTTGTTCCCGTGACCCTTCTTTTCCTATGTCTTGGATTGGTTTTCGGGAGACCTTTTGTTAGGGTCACCTTTTTCATACTTTGGTTGTTGTGGATTTGTAGACTAGAACTCCCATTTTTTTTTGTGCTTAAATTTCTGCTCAATTTTAACAGCATATCGGTAAGAAGCATCGAGTGATGAGATGTCCAGAAAATCCATTTCATTCTGGATGTATCTATGTAGAGCCCCATGGTATTTCAGAACCAAATGTCACTCAGAGTCTTTGATACCCAACTTGGTGCGCAAGGTATGGAAGGTATTGGTGAAATCTGGAGCTACTTGTCCCCTCTATTGCTGCAGTGTGGTCCATCTCATGTACTGGTCCTCATATTTTCCAACAGGGTAATACCATTCCTTTACCGCATCCACAAAAAAATCCCAAGTGGGATCAGCCCCATATATTCCAAACTCCTCTGTGGAACTTTTCTGCTAGTAAGTTTCCCACCAATATTTGACATGAGGAAGATCTTTAAGGAGTGTGAAGGTGATCTTTTCTTTGTCGGAAAAATTGTGAATAGATAAATAACTGTTATTGGACAAATCGGTAGGTGCAGACACTAATAGATCTCCCTGGATCCACCTGGATCTAGAACAAAACAAGACATGACATGACTCTTTCCCTAAGTTGTAGCCATTGAATCTACTAATAGGAAGGAATAAGTGACATACCTTTATATCGCTTCCTTAGGTCTCTGTTATTCCCACTTCACTCCGGTGCTCTCGTGAAGTCAATTCCAAGACAACACAAACCAACCAAAGTGAATATAGCAAAGTATATTCAATGTCAGCTTATGCATATGATCAAGGAGTTGCGTAATAAAGTAAGAGTGACTTTATGGAAAAGGGACATGCCGCTGTATCATATTAAATGAAAGTAGAAGATAGAACCTGATTGCCTTGATGTTGCAAGCTTCCTTTCAGTGACCCTTTGTTATAACACACACACTTGCTCTGTACTTGCATGAAGAAGATCCAACACCTCTCGATAGACCAAATAGAGCCTTCAAGATTCTTTCCAAGTAGGGTTCTTCACACAATTCTTTCACCAATTCTTCATTCAATCTTGCTTAACCTTTTCCATAAGAAACCTTTCAATATATGGGAGAAGGAGAGATGGTTACATGGATGAGGATGATCCCACCAAATATGAGAATTCAGTATAATCACAATCATACGAATTCCAACTCATTTTCTAGAAGATCCCCTTCTAGAACCTTCGTGACCTCTTCTTCTTTCCAAGCTTACAAACAGGTTCGCACCCTATATATGGAGAATACTGCTAGAATTTCACACCCTAAGTGTGGGTGGCCTGCTAGAATGAAGGATTCTCGCACCCTATACCATAGGCAACCTGCAAACTCATCTTAAAAATATGTTTTTGGAAGAAGACAAGAGCCACTTTTCTCAGGCAAAACGTCCTTGTTGGGAGCCTGAATACATTACTGTTGAGACATCACCAAAGTGACCAAAATCATGTGTAATAGAATGCCCCCCAAAGTATGAGGCCAGAATTTGTGACAGCCAAAATACTTTTTAAACTGCGTGTGTGTGTCAAAAACCAAGAGTGCACCTAATCAAAAAACTACAGACAACCAAGCATCTGCAAAATATAATACCAGTTCTGAGGTAGGCATTCCCATACTTAGATTACATATGAATGAAATCATAAATGTAGGTCATGGCCACCAAGCATACACCGTGGATCCATGCCATCAAAATGTTGCATAGCCACCAAGAATACACTGTGGATCTATGCGATAAGACTTAAATTAAGATGACATAGCCACATGACATACAAAGTGGATCTATGTGCTGATGCAAATCATACATACTCCATGGCATCTTGGATAAAAAAGATGAGACCCAGGGTCTTCAATCCCGTCACCTAAAAGTATGAATCTAGCCATACGATTACATGTGTCGAAGTCGAACATGGTAAAAACCACTTGATTACTGATCATTGATGAAACCATTAATTAGTGCAAGGGAAATCACCATTAATGTCAATGACTCCCAAGGTACACCAGTACAATCCAACAAATGCGAATAAATGAGCTAAGGTGGAACACTCGATGGAACCTCCCGATCAGGGGCTAATAATGAAAACCCACTGTCGAAAGTGAGGAAACCTGCCATTGAGGCATGCAAGTTCCAAGGTACCAGATAATTGCTAAGTCTTGTGTCTAGATAATGAGTTGGAGTCAATGGAACAAGACTCATCACAGGAGGGCCTTGATGTATCCCCCATCAATGACACGAAGTAAGTAATAGATTTTGAGGATGAAACAAAGTATGAATATAGGTTGAAACAGACACAGGGAAGGCTGACATAGAAAGAAAGGACAACTCTAGATGGCTGAATCAATAGAGTTCTTGTGTGAACTTCTCTTGAACATATGAATGACATGACCAAGGACTTGGCAGCATTGACTCAAAGATGACCCAAGATATGACCTTGTAGCAAGTCGAACGAGAGACAAATGGATTTCGCAACCTGAATTCAAATGATGAATAGGGGGTGTCATGTTCAAGAGCGACGCTTACCGCCATTAATATGAATACGAAAACACATCCCTTTCCCAAAATTTCCCCCAGCATTTCTGGAGAGTACCTCTTTATTTTTACGCAAGCTTGCATATGCTTGTTGATGTAAGCTCATCCTTCGGATGAGTCCCTTGGAGTATATTTAATGAACCCTAGGAAGGAGTGGTTCAGTCACATTATGGGTCTGTCGATATTTTTTTAATGAGTCCAAGGATAGAAAACTCGGGGTTTTTTCATGTTTTGAGAGTTTAAAAAACACTTAACGAGAACTCTCTTAGTTCCTTTTTCATAAAAGAGTTCGACATGACCGAAAAAGTGATAAACTATCACCCATCGAACGTTTTGTTCAGATACTTTTACGAGCATGAACATAACAAGATCGCTCGGCCATATTTTCATTTTTATGGAGCGTGAAAAGAGCTTAAAGGATACTCCTTTGTGTTCATCATTTTTGTGTTACCATGACGAGTACGAAAAGACGAGAAAAGTATACTTGGTTACGTTCTCATGTATTTTCGAGCATGAGAACGAATGAAGACTGAGCTCGAGGTTTTTCTAAAAATCCTAAAAATAAATAGTACATGCGACAAAAAGAAAAAACACCCATACTCCTTCGTTTGGACTTCAAAGTTGCTATATCTGCAAAAACCACACTTATAGGACTATTAGGGAATTAGGTTTTATAGACAAAATAATATATAAAAAATCAACAAAAATGGTAAAAAGTGAATAAATATGGGTAAAAAGGGATTTTACCATTTCATTATGATTTTTCCCAAAGCTTTGCCCAATACACCTCATTTTCCCCCAAATTTCTTTGCTCGATCATGGGAGGCACAAGCGACCATTTGGTGAACCACCTCAATCAACGAGGTAAGCTCTTGATCTCTCACCTTTTCCATGGTTTATTTTTAGTTTTTATTGGTAATTTTTAGGGTTTTAGGTCCATTTTAGGGCCATAACTTGCACCCGAGCATTCTCGCAGGCTGGCAATACGGGACCTGTGAGAATCTCGCACTGTGCTAAAGGGGCACCTACGGGGGCCAAAAAATGAATTTTAAAATTGTCTATTGCTCAATAAAAATTATGCCAAGGTTTGAAATAAGTTGTTGACCCTTCTCTTATGGTTCTTGTGCAGGTGTTTGACCATCACAATGCTAGAGTGGCGAGAAATAGAACATGAGAAGGAGGATTCCATCGTCGAGAATGGCATGGGTACCGTCGGTGCCCTCTGGGACTGTGGGCTCTTGAAATTCTTTACGATTCCAGGTATGAGGGCCCAACTCAAATTGTTGGAGTACCTATTTCATATGTGGGATGTGGACCAACAGTTGTTTCACGTGGGAGTCCACACGCTGACCTTAGATATCGAGGATATCTATTTTCTAATATGGTTATCACGGCATGGATACCATGCTAATTTGACTGGTGGCCGAGGTGTTGGACTCCCTATGAGTGAGTATTGTCGCTAGTATTGTGTTCCTGAGGCAGAAAAAAGCAAGGGCAAGGTTTCTATTTGGGGGGTCCAAGACTTGACCCTGCGAACCATCTTGTTCACTATAGCACGCATGGACGGGAGTGCGGCTCCACACATTTTGTAGAAGCTATGAGCTTCACATTTTGAGATTTTGGTCCTTGGACAGAAACTTTTTGTAAAAAAATTTGATCGTTATATACATATATACGGCTTCTACCGACTTATTTTGTGTTGTGTGATACATGTGATATGTGATTGGTTTATAAATGGCCCAAATGTCTGTCTAATACATAGTTAGCTAATGCATCAGTCAATGAATTTAGACATCTAGGAATGTGCTGATACTCAATATAATCAAAATAACGTTCCAAGAGGCGAATTCATAAATATACCCATAATAAAGTAGGACTTCGAATAGCATAGACATTACTTAGCTGTAGTACTACTAGCTGCTAATCGAGTTGTACAACCAGGTGGCGAATACCGAGCGAAATAACATCAATCAACAATTCGACGATGGCACTATATTCTGCAATATTGTTGGTCGCACGACCAAGGCACACACCTTGCAGACTGATAAGTTCGTTTGTAGGTGTGTAAATTGCCCATGCAGCAGAAGCAAGGTTCTGAGTACTACAGCTAGCGCCATCAGCAAAGCCAATGTGGGGCAGTGAAAACTTCGACATTTGGAAACGAATCACAATGTAACATAAGTGGTCAAGGGTAGAGACCAAATAACGAAAAATAATCATACAGTAACACACAAGAAGTATGATACAATAAAATACAAGCACTCATGCACATGTGATCTTAGGCATAGTA
>CBVK0100027464.1:167-24709 GCA_900067695.1 Picea abies | reverse complement strand
TTATAGGCTAGAAGGAGCTAGGGTTTTGGATGAACCCTCGGCCATGCATGGCTGGGAGTTTCAGTTAACTGACCCATAGCTTTTTGTTCCGTCGAAAACTTTTCTTTTTTTGTGATTTGTTAGGTACACGCGGGCTGTAATGGGACTACCAGCATGCACACATGTGAAGTAATGGGTTAGGGTGCATGGGCCTTGACACAAGAGGATTTTCAAAGAGTTTGTTCAACAACTATTTTGGCAATGAAGGGATATGAGTTGGTCTAATGTCAGGTAATCATGTGTGGTGCAATTTAGGGTTATAACACCATAGTCAATGCTTTGTCTCTTTCCCCTAACCCTTTTGGGGGTTTTGACCACTCGCTGAGTTACAATGTTCAGACCATCCCCATGGCTACTAGTTTGTTTTCTTATGGTATGCCAAGTTTTCACTTTGCAGTCTTCAACTGCCATCCCATCTGTTGTCCATAATGCTAGCCTTGGACTTAGGGGCATCACACCTCCTTACACTCCCTTTTAGTTTGGTAGCTCTCATGTTCCCTAAGAAAATCCTAATGTAGGAAGTGTCCCCTTCCCTAACCCAGGTCTAATCCTTCCACAGCTGGATGGAACAACCAAGATGGTGGACAAGTTCTTCCCTATATCCCTATACCCTCGGTGCCAAATTCGACCAACACTTTTGGCATAACGAATCCACTTCAATCCTCCAGATTCCCACCTGGAGGAGGTTAGTCTTATGTCTTGGGCACCCCCCAACCTGGATCTAATCCAGTTGGGGGAAATTTTAACAACCCTCAGTTTGTAGCTAATCCAACCGGGGGCAATTTTCATAACCCTTATCAGAACATTCCTGCTGGAATGATGCCCAATTCATATTTCAAGAATCCGCCTGGAGGAGGTTCTTTTAATTATGGACAAGGTTCGGGTCCTTACCAGAACCCTATATGGAACGCAACTCCTAATACTCATTCTTTTGCAGGAGTATGGGTTCAGGTGTCACAACCCCGTATTCCCTTTTTGGCCATGCTTAATCAGCCAGATTTGTCTAAACTAATGAATGAACTGCTGATTCATGATCCCACATGGCCCCCTATCCCCACCAAGCTTCCGTCAGACATTCCAAAGTTTGAAGGTAAGAATGGCGAGGGCCCTGGTGATCATGTCACTACTTTTCACCTCTGTTGCTAATCGAATTCTTTGAATCACGATTTTATTAGATTACGATTGTTTCAGTGCACTCGTATTGGGATTGTGTCACAATGGTATATTGAGCTACCTAGGGGAACATATGGGTCTTTTCAACAGTTAGTGTTAGCCTTCCTTAACCATTTTCAACTACCCATTCATTACGATGCTGGCCTTGAACTTTTGTCAACTTTACACCAGGGTTCCGAAACTCATATTTCAGACCATATCCAGGAATTGCGTAGGCGAAGATGGCTAGTTAAGACTCCGATACCCACGAACTTTCTTTTAGAATGGTTTTTAAAATCTTTGCATGATCCTATTTCAAAGGACGTTGCTACTTTTGGGGTATTTAGTGAGGAAGAGGCCATTTTTATAGCCCAACAATTTGATTTGATCTCTTCTCAGTTGGGGATGTTATACCACCTTCTTCCCGACGCACCACAGTCGACTCATGATCCTAGATAGGGTCTTGGGCCCCATGCTAATGGCATTGTTGGGTCCACCAATGTAAAGTATGCAGATTCGACAATGAAGTCTGTCGGAGGACCAGCTTCATTTGGATCCTCCAAACCCACCCAATCGGCAGATGTACATTTAGTGCAGTCGTCGAAAAACCCAAATGGTGACCATCAACTAGATGGGAATAAATGGAAAGGTAAAAATAATCCTATAGGTGGGAAGAATAAACCCAAGGACAAGAATAATAATGGAAAATAGAAAGATAATGTTGTAGAGGGCACGAAAGAAAAGTGTAACGTTAATTTTCCCTGTAAACTCTGTACAGATGATCACCTTACACACTTATGACCCAAACTTGCGGAAGCTGCGAGGCTTTTAAATCTTTTTCCTGTTGTGCTAATGAATCCTTTTCCTCACAACCAACACTTAGCCTCAATTTCTTTGAACGTCGAAAATGAATTTGGTGGGAGTCAAAACCCACCATTGCAAGATGACGACCATGTTTGTATCAATATGGTCAGTGAAACAATCGATATAGCCACTCACTCTCGAGATTACAGTTCTTCAAAAGCTAGTACCAGCCTAGAATCTCTCCTCTACCCCCAGAGATGAATTTACAGATCGAGAAACCAGAGCCACCACCTCATATTTTGAAAGGAGTATTCAAGTGATCTACCCATAACCCTAATGCTAAAGTCACCCAGAACTACTCTATCATTGAGGATTTGGGCCAAACACCTTGTGCGATGTCTACTTTGGAGGTAATCCAGACGTGTCCATCATAGAGGAATGACTTACTCTCTGCCTTAGGAGCTCTAGAACCTAGTGGCTCGAAGATCACCAAGTTCGATGTCATGGACAAGAAGCCTCACTTACCATACCATGTGGCTTTCCAAATCCACGTGGAGTATTCTAAATATACCATCAAACGAGTAGTTGTTGATGAAGGTGATGCCACTTGCGTGATGTCCCTAGCTTGTTGTAAAGCTATCGGTTCTCCAACCCTTTAAAAATCATTGACCATGTTGACCACATTCAACGGTCATTCCTTCCATCCTCATGGTATTCTCCCCACCTTTCGAGTCCAATTAGGTGGGAATATGGTAGAACTGGAAGTAGAGGTATTTGATGGACCTCTCAATTATAACATGTTACTAGGTCGCAATTCGACTTATGCTATGGTCGTCATTGTATCATTTGTTTTCCACGTGCTTTCTTTTCCTCATCAAGGGGAGATTGTGATGATCGACCAATTATCCTTTGTGTACTTTAGTCTGAACGCATCTATTGGACCGTCGATCCCTGTGGTCGACAATTCTCAGTCGACAATTGAGAATATCGATGTCGGAATGTATTCCTCCCTCATGGGTGACTTCTCGGCACCGATTCACCAAATTTATGCCATGTCCAGTACGCCCACTTCAGTAGAGAGGTCCATCCATTTCTGCACTTCTTATTTCAGTGACCCTTGGACCCTACCTTCTTCAACTTCATTGATTGAAGGTCAGTCGCATGCTGGCATGGCTATGCCACTATCAGCAATAGAGATTGCATATCAAGCTATCCTTGACTCTTCTATCGATCCCAATCCTGTTCCCTCACAAATGGTCGAGGAGGATCCAGTTCTCAGGCCTGTGTGGGCCACTTCATTATCTTGGTCATATGATTTCTTGGATGAGACTTTTCCTTCAGGCGGATCCATCCTTGAAGCCATGAATGTTTCTGAGAGACCCTGGGAAGATATGCACCATCGATCTTATTTTCTCCCAAGTCTTGAAAAAATTGAACAAGATGATTTTAGATCTACCCTGAGTGAGATAGTCGGTCATGCGATAGTTCGACTTGATACACATGGCATTTACACTGAAGAGAATATGGCGAGTATTTCTCCCACCGTCCAGATCAATATCTCTCATACCCTTGGCAATATTGAAAACGTAAATATAGGTGTAGATTGTTTGCTAGAAGAGATTCTGATCTACGCCAACCTCTTTAAAGAATTTCGAGACGTATTCGCTTGGTAATATGAAGAGATGTTAGGGATCGACCCCCATATTGTCGAACATGAGATTAGGACTTACCCAGATGCTAAACCCATTCGACAACATCTTAGAGCTGTTAATCCTAGGAAGGCCTCCGCTATTAAGGCAGAGGTAGAGAAGCTACTTAATGTCATCTTTATCTACCTGGTTCCCTTGATCGAATGAATATCCAACCCCGTTCCTGTGAATAAAAATCAAGGAACCATTCATGTGTGTATGGACTTTCATGACCTGAATAAGGCCTATCCTAAAGATAACTTCCCCACGCCTTTCATTGATTAGATTCTCGATGAGTGTGTGGGAAGCGAAATATTTTCTTTTATGGATAGATTTTTAGGCTATAACCAAATCTAGATCAAACCCGAAGACCAACATAAGATGGCATTCATATGTCCTTGGGGCACATTTGCATACCGAAAAATGCCTTTCGGCCTGAAAAACATCAGAGAAACCTTCCAACAAGCTGTGACTTTCTCTTTTCATGATCTCAAAAACATAGTCGAATCTTACCTAGATGATCTTGCTGCTCACTCTCACAAGAGAATGGATCATACTATGCACCTTCGACTGGTTTCTAAAAGATGTCACTACTATAGAATCTGACTCAACCCTCATAAAGGCATCTTTTTCATTAGATCTGGCCATCTCCTAGGATTCTTAGTCTCTGAGACAGGGATCATGGTAGATCCAATTAAGGTTGAGGCGATTCTTCAGTTGCCTCCCCTGCGCACGATTAGACAACTTCAAGGTTTACAGGGGAAAGCTAACCTTTTATGTCGGTTTATTGTGAATTATGCCAATATCACTAAGGTTTTCATGTGCCTATTGAATAAATACACCTCGTTTATTTGGGATGAGCGAGCCCAACAGTCTTTTGATGCTTTAAAGAAAGCCTTGGTATCGGCCCCTCTGCTGAAATCTCCTGATTACAGTAGAGATTACTTGTTGTATATCATCGCATCTAAAGAGACCATTGGTATGGTTCTAGTTTAGGAGGATGATGAGCTCCGTGAGAACATCATCTACTATCTCAGTCAAAATTTATACGGTCCTGAACGAAATTACTCACACATTGAAAAGCTAGCTTCGGCTGTTGTCCACGTAGTCCAACGTTTATGACACTATATATTTCTTTGAAAAAATACTGTGGTTGTTGATGTTAATCCATTTCAATACGTCCTCACTAGACATATCATAGGCGGAAAATATAATAAATGGATTGTCATCCTATAAGAATTTGATCTTGACTTTGCTTCGGACAAGTCCAAGAAATCACTAGTTTTTGCAGAGTTAATATTTGATTTCCCACGATTAGAGGAAGATGTTATTCATGTAGATTCATTCACAGATGAACACATTTTTCTTGTCTCATCGTCTGCCCCCTAGTATGGAGATATTGTTTTATATCTTCAAGCCTTGAAGTTCGCTCAACATCTCTCGCGAGATAATCGATGACGTGTTAGATACCAAGAAAAAAATTATACAATCATTGGCGACACTTTGTATCGTCAAGGAATAGATATCATATTACATCGTTTATTAACTCACGAAGAAGATGAGTTATTCCTTAATGATTTCCACAAAGGGGCTTGTGGTGGTCCTCTATCTAGGTTTGCGACAGCCCAAAAAATCTTGCGAGTCGGTTACTTCGAGCCCACCATCTTTAAAGATTGTATTGAAGTGGTTAATAAGTGTCACCCCTGCCAGGTGTTCACTCAAAAAATGTGCTCGCACCCAACCCCTCTCCACCCAGACATTATCGTTGGTCCCTTCACTAAGTGGGGAATAGATTTCGTTGATTGAAACCCAACTTTAGCTAGGGGGCATCAACACATTATCGTGGCTGTCGACTACTTCACCAAGTGGGATTAGTCCATGCATACCGTGAAATTCAATGTGAATATTGTATCTTTTTTCATATTCAACCAAATTATCACCCGGTTCAGTATCCCGAGTGATATTGTCACTAATCATGGAAGTCATTTCCAAAATGAAATGATGATAGAACTAGCATCTAAGATGGGATTTAAACATGATCACTTGTCTCCTTATTACCCCCAGGAAAATGGGCAAGTAGACGCCATCAATAAGTCTCTCAAGACCATTTTGCAAAAAACTATCAGTCGGAGCAACTCCAGTTGGCACATCATGTTATATCCCACACTTTGGGCATACCGAACCTCGATCAAGACTGCACTAATTTTTCTCCTTTTCAGTTAGTACATAGTGTGGAGTCCATACTTCCCATTGAATGAAAAATCCCTTCTCTCAAATTGGCAGTTGAGCTCCTACTAAACACTTCGGATTTAGAGAGATGCCTTGTACACCTAGAGAGTCTTGATGAGCAACGTCGGGATGCCTTTACGGCTATCAAGGAAAACAAGAAATGTGCCAAGGTTTAGTATGATAAGTCTATATATCCTTGGCTGTATGCTGAGGGTGAATTGGTCCTCTTGTATGACATGCCAAAGAACCACTAGGGAAAGGAAAGTTTAAACCCATGTGGCACGGTCCTTATATTGTGTGACGTGTTCTAGAAAAAGTAGCCTACGAGTTGGAAGATTATGAAGGGAATAAATTGGCTGAGACTAGAAATGGACTCTACTTAAAAAAGTATTACGCTTGATCCCTGGGCTTGGGAAAAACCCTTTGTATACTAATGTAAATTTAGTGTATATACACCTTTTCCCCTTTTTTGTCTATGTCTTGCTTATTGAGTTTTCCGTTTTGTTGGCAGATGTCAACAGAATCTTTGGTCTACGTAGGATTCACAGATAGTGCCAGTCATCATACACGAAACTTTTCTTCCGTCGCTTGGGTTATTTACTCATTTGAGGGTTTGCTGGTGTCTTTAGGTGGTGAACGCCTCAAGCCATCCACGAATAATGTGGCCGAATATAACGTCGTTATAGAATTATTGTGCGATGTTATCTCACATGGTATTCACTCTATAGAGGTGTTCCTAGATTCTCAGTTAGTCTTACATCAGTTAAATGGTTGTTACTGTGTGCATGATCCGACGTTACTCCATCGATTCCTACGGGTACGTCTTTTAGAATGACAATTTGATTTTATTACATATTTTCACATTCCTAGAAGTTCTAATAATGTATTTGATGCCTACGCTAATTATGTTTTGGATTGGCATTTGTCACATTAATAAAGAAAAGAATACCATTAAATCAATGTACACATTGTAAGATATAAGTACAGCCAATGATCCCTCTTTTTATATTTCCAAAAAATATGGTGTTTTATATTACAAAATTGGGGCTAAAACCCTAAAAAATACATATACAACCGATATACATGTCCTATGACATCTATGTCTGTGGTACTGAATGAGTCTCGTGATAGAAAACCATGACATTGGTGAGACACCGGAGGAGTTGTGCCCATGCTCTAGGTACACTGACAACGTGCCTCTACATGGCTTCAGGTAGATCCTCCACCTGAACCATAGGAATCCTCTGCGTCAAACGTGACAGGTTGCCCTGCATGTTCTGAAGGACTCTCTCTGCCTCTCCTCCCAATGCCTCATCTACCCAATGCCTCTACCTGTGTCATAAGAATCCCCCTGGTCGTTGCGGACCCACTTCTGCAACCACACAAGTACCTAGTTAAATTAAAAAAAAAAACACCATCCAAAAAAAAAATGTTCTTTTAAAATACAAAAATACAAAACATGAAATATATAAAAAAAATTGGTTACCTATGGCATAGTAGGCGGCTCCTGGTGGAAGCATCATATCAATATCACCCATGAAATCAATTCCTACATAGGGATAGTCATCCAGAGATATGATTTGTCTCCCCCACCAGAAGAAAAAATCATCATTGTAGGGTGTCACCACCCTACCTCCCCCTTGTCGTCTCATGACCTCGACCCATCACTCCATATCTGGATCACCTGGCCCTCTAGGAATGATCTTGACTCTAGGTCCCAGGCTTGGGATTCACTCAAAAAAGAAGATACAAAGGATAGAGGCAAACTGGAAGTTTCTCTTTTCCCCTTGCTTTCACTTTGTCAGTTGACCTTTCATGTTGGTCAGCAGTGAGGTACACCAATTGTACATGGTAGGTCTTGCACACTCCAGTGCATAAAGCATAAGTGGTCTCGATGCTCGATGCAGCGAGGCTGAACCTATGATCCTGGTAAGCACGAACACAATAATCTTCAGGCTGAGGTTACCTATAGCCCGGATAGGGATTTGACTTCCCACCATGGGAGTCCCTGCAACACACTGGGCCTTGATGTATTCTTCGATCTTCATCCCACTTTCGGCCCCATGTGACTTAAGATCCATGACCTCTCCTTGGCATGAAAGTCCTGTCAAGAAGTAGATTTCCTCTAATTTGATCCTTAATAGTTTCCCATCAAGGATAAAGCTCTCACTATCTGGATCCCAAGAGCCCACCAACATTTCCAATAACCTTACTTGGGCCCTCATTCCTTTGAGAGCCCAAAACTTGTATAGACCACATATTTTTAATGCTACTTGAGCCACTGAATCCCTTTCCACTGCTGCATCTACCTCCTCATGCTCTCTCTCCCTCCACTCCAACACCATCCTCCAAAAACCAAATCATTTTTTGAGTTAAAAAATTATTTTTTTCCATTTTGCACACGTATACGTGGTTTATCCAAGAACAGTCACAGGTAGGGCCTAATATACACCCCCTGTAGTTCACATAGGGGCGTATATATAGTCGTATACACGACATATTAGTAGAAATCTGCGTATACCGAAAAACACAATCTGCGCCCCTAAAAACTAAAAAAATGGAGCCCAATTCAAAATTGTATGCCATTGAATTTGAAGAGAATGGGATGAAGAGTTACCTGGACCAGACGGCTTGTGATTCCATTGCCTATTGCTCCCGTGATCACCATTTGAATTCTAGAGGTATGTTAGTCCAAATTGCACTATTTTGGGTGAAAATGAAAATGACATAGTAAATTGTGATTTTATTACTATTTATAAAACATTTTTACCCATTTGATATAGTTTTATGCTATTATTTTGTCTAATGGACTAATTCAAAAATGGTTTTATGCTGGTTTTTGTAGTTTCGAATCAATTTTCTTAAAGATTTCAACATCATGGTTGGTCGTTTGTATCCTCAGGCAAGTATATTCATAACCTAACATATAGGATAGGTATTCACTACATCGTGCAGTTTTGCATTATCCTCCAATTACCACTTTTTATGCCTTAGGTATGAACCCATTTATTACGATGCATTAACCTCCATTTGCTATCATTGCATCGTTAATAAATGGTAGATACTTACCAAACATGGGTACCCTAGTTAGAACCTCTTTGTCATTTGGTGCCCATGCCGAGATTTTCCTTAGGACCGGGAGTCCATTAGAATTTGATAAAAGACTTTACAATAAGCCTCATTTCTCATTCATGCACATGTGACCTTATTACCCACAGACTCCCAAAAAACACGAGTCTTAGTTAAGCTCTTTTATGATTCATTACTAAAAATTGAAAATATTGCCGAGTGATTTGTCCCTTTCACACTCATTAAAATTGGATTTGAAAGATCATGAGTCTTAGTTAATCTCTTTTCTGACTCGCTATCAAAAATGGAAAAGATCGTCAAGTGAACTTGTCTTCTTTAGACTCATAAATTGGATTTGAAAATACGTCTATTTGGCACAAGTTTACCCCTTTTTTACACCAAGTAGACTAAAATATATAAAAAAATACATTTTTTGGCGTTAAATTGTGATTGCATCTCATGCCCTTGCTTGCAGTATGGAGCCTTTAGCCGGTTCTCACTTTGTTTTATAAACCATGGCGCAAGAAATTTGCATCCTCAACCAAGCAGAGCCTTGTCTATATCCTTCGCAATTCGACACCCTATACCCTGGAGGGAACATCACCTTGAGTGTCCATCTCTTGCATGCATTTTATTGCATTGAGCATAGGTATGTTCCACAGCTGGAACTAGTTTTTCTTACTTGCGACACTCATTCCCTCTGTATCATAGCATTCACTTGTTATGAAAAAATAAAAAAGATTGGTGGGAAGGGAGTACTATATTGTAATTGGCAGTAGTCGTGTCGCCTTTGAACATAGCACAAAGTTATTGAGTCCTTGCATCATCATAATTTTGGGTTTAGCATGGACTTAGGAAGTTGATCTCGTTACATAATTTTCTCTACCGACTGGTTAATCTTCCAGCCACTATAGAGAACATTATGGATGCCTCCTGCATCTAATTGTCAAATCATTAAGTCTATGCTGCTAGAGTCCACCGTATGTCTCATGCTCTTGTTCAAAGGAAGTCTATCAACCTGTGTCGGCCACTCCTCAAAAATCTTGACTTCACATGTTGGCCATACCCTCGGTTTGTCTCAGAATCACATGATACTTTGGTCTTATGATGCACCCTGGTCTTATCATTGGTAGGTCACCTTGAACCCAACAATCGACATTTCATCATGGGTTGTTGACTGGGTGGTTTCCCTTGTGTTTGATGACAAGACATCTATTCACACTTTGGGATTCGTGCAGTGTCTTGGATACCATTAGCCTTATTGGTGGTTTCCTCTCCTTTATCAGTAGTTTTCATCATTGGCTGTTATTCATAGGGTATTTTTGTGTACCACTTGCATTCAACACACGCGAAAGATGCACAGGGTCATTGGTTCGTGAACAGGTTATTCATCTGATCTCCACCAAATCATGAAGCTCCTGCTTTGTTCTTTGTACTGACTGATGAGAGATGCCTTAATGCTCTCCTTTCAGTAGGTCTCTTTCCATCAACTTCATCTCATGTATTCTGGATATGAGACTTAGAGTTTTATGAGTACCTTGAGGTTTGTATTCATTGGTGGCAGTCTCTCTCGCCATTGACAGATGGGAATACATCAATGTCTCCTTATCAATGGGTCTCTCAAATGTTCGACACCAGCTCCTTTATTCACATTTGTAGAGATGTACTCAGTGTCTTGATACCTACTTTCATCATTGGTAATATGTCTCGTGTTTGTTAATGGTATACCTCAATGACTGGTAATCAAATGATGCCTCATCATGTTTGACCTCAACTCATTTATTCACATGATGTAGACTTGCACCATTGGCGGATTGTATTGAAGAGTTGAATACATCACTTTGTAGACACAACTTTCATGAGTTGTTGCTTCCATTTTATCAGACTAGTACCTATTTGACTTCAGCAATCATGGGAGATTAGATTGTACTCCATGGTATACAGATATCTTTAGATTGATTTTGAGACTGGTTTCACTAGGCCTTGTTCATGACTATGAAAGTTATTGGCATGTAACTACATACTCATGGCCATGAACACTTGTTGGTATATTCTCCATATGGATCTGCATTGTATTTTTGGCAACCATGTATGCAAAGTCAGTACATAATGTAATGACCAATTGACTTCGTCTAGCTGGTTCTCTACCACTCCACTTCTGGGTTATTTACAATGTATTTCGGCCATTGCAGATACTCCTATGATCTCACACATTAGGGGGCATATGTTATAGCAAGATTTGCCTCACCATTGCTATCTTGCACAGAGGGACTTTTTCAATTTCCCTATGCAGACTTATCAACCCCTTTTTTGATAAATCCAAAGCCAAAAATATATATTTTTCCACATATACGCTTCCTAACTTCTTTGCAAGATGCGTATATGCTTGCTGCTCCACTACAGCTCGTGTATATCAAGATTTGTGCCAGAAAATACAAAATGATGTTGGGTTTCCATGTCATGACAAATGATCTCTTATATTTGGCCTTCCATATACCGGAAACATTTCGACTCGGCCCTTCAGTTGCATTATGGAGGCTATAAGAGCACAATTTCGAGCTACTGAAAAAGAGAGAGAAAGCATTCAACTTTGAGAGAAAAGTTACTCGAGGGAAATTACTTCATATTGATTATGCATCCCTTTGTCCCTCAAGTCTGAACACTGTGTTCAGCCCCCCAAGCTCTTCCCTTATTGTCAAGGGGATCTCATTATCTCTTTGCTATGAGCTTGCCTTTGGTGGAGGATTGAAGTGGTGGAGACCCAGTGGGAAGGAACTTGGTTTCTTGGTTTCTAACCATGTCGAACTAGAAGTCTATAATGTTGATACTGATGTTGATCAATTATTAATAGAAATAATCATTTCCCATCCTATCGATATCTTGCAAATATATGATTATTATCCATGGACATGTTTATAATGTTTATTAATGGATTGTGCTATCTGATGTGTTAACTCTTTTTATATACTGTCACTATATACTTGCATCGTTTTTTTGTCGATAACTTCTTGGAGGTGTAAAGCTTTGGGTCACAGTGCTCAACGGTGGAACGACATCAAACAATTGGATTGAGGTAGGCTTCTTCCTCGTATTTCACATTAGTTTATATAACACATGTTGGAATTGAGTTGATTTCTGCAATCATACCTATCTATTGTGGTTTACCCTTGGCCATAGATTTTTTTTCCCTTGTAACAATTTTGAGAGTCTTTGGGTGAGGCCAATCTTGCATAGCTTCAATCTTTTTAGGATCCACCCTGATATCGTTCTTGCCAACAAGATGGCCCAAGTACTTGACTTCTGAGGCGCCAAAATTACATTTAGATTGTTTCATGAAAAGTCATTGATGAGAGAGTAGATGGAGAACTTGGTCCACATGAGCAAGGTGGTATGTCCAAGTTTTTATAGAGATGAGGATATCATTAAAGAAAACTAAGACAAAATGATGGAGAAAGGGGCAAAAGACATGATTCATGAGGCTTTGGAAGGTGGAGGGGGAATTACACAAGCCAAAGGGCATGACCAAAAATTGATAGTGGCCCTCATGAGTTCTAAAGGAAGTCTTAGGAATGTCTACCTCTTTCATATGGATCTGGTGGTAGCCAGAATGAAGATCAAGTTTAGTAAAGAACTGGGTGCCACTCAATTCATCCAAGGGTTCATCAATGAAAGGAATGAGAAATTTGTCTTTAATGGTGAGTTTGTTGAGGGAACAGAAGTCAGGACACATGTGCCAGGAACCTTCTTTCTTCAATACCATGACCATGGGAGAAGAGTAGGGGCTCATACTAGGGAAGATAACGCCTGTGTTGAGCAGTTCTTGAACCATTTTCTCAATTTCATTTTTTTGGGACAAGGGGTGACAATAGGGATGGATATTGGGAGGGATGCTTCCTGGTATAAGGGGAATGGAATGATAATGAACACCACAGGAAGGTGGGATTCCATGGGGAGTGGAAAATACCACTTGGTGTTTAGAGAGGATGGATTGGAGGTCTTGCGGCACAGAGGGTGTCTCAGTTGCATGTATGGAATGGAGTTGGGAAATAATGCCACAATGACCTTTTTTTAGCATATTTTCCATGCGATGGGAACTAATGATCTTTGGTGAACCGACAATGATGCCTTGGAACTTATATTTTTGGCCCTCCTGGTCAGATTTCATGGTTAATTCCTTGAAATCCATGAGAATTGGACCCAAAGGCCTTAACCATTCTACACCCAACACAATGTCACAACACTCATGTTGATAGAAAACATATGAGATTTCAGGTGGTAGTCACCAATTTGGAGATGCACATTTTCACAATGCCCTCCATATTTCATGGAGCCACCATTGGCAATCATGATTTGGAAATTATTGACTGCATGGATCTAACAATGAGTTTCTTGGGCAATGTGGTGATGAATAAAATTATTGGTGTTGCCACTATCAACTAGAATTATGAACTTCCTATGCATGATGTAACCAATTAGCTTGAGGGTTTGGGGAGTAGAGAAACCAGTGAGAACATTTAGGGAAATGACCGGTTCTACTTCGGGAGGGTCTAAGGGAGGGGTTATGTCCATTGTTTCAGGTGACTTAGACACAAGGGTAGTTTCAACATCCTCTTCTGAAACATCCTCTCAGATGGCCATAAAAAGCATTTGTTACTTAAACTTGTGGCTCGGAAAATATTTTTCATCACCATTATAACAAAATCCTTTGAGTTAGTGTTCAACCATTTCAACTCTGGTCAATTTTTGGATCTTTAGTGGAGTAGAGGGAGTAGTGGGATTTACTGGTTTAATGCGAGGAATAAATGGGGATTTCTGGTTTTGAGAAGATACAACCTATTGTGATTCTTTATCCCTTTTAGTAGCCTCCACCCAACTCTGAAGCCGAGCCATAAGGACATCGACATGAATCTCAACCTTGAGGCCAATGATAAAACATTCTCAGAAAAAAGCATCAGACATGCCCTCTGTCTGAAAAGCCAAGTGCTCAAAAGAAACTATAAAGTATTCCACTATTCCTGATTGTTTCAACTTTTTCAAACATCCTAAATGGTTGGTGTCAGTGTCAAAGTGTTCATAAAGCTCTGCCACAAAGTGTGTCCAAGCAATATACCCTTGACGGGAAGTTTTTCTCCATTTACACCATTGCCAATGTTCTTGATCTAGATGGAGAACACCACACCAGAGTTTGGCCAAGTCATCTATAATTTCATATAAAGAGAAATAATGTTCCATTTGGGTTACCCAACCAGTGGGATCTGAGCCATAAATTTGGTCACATCCACCCGCAGAAGGCGTAGGTCACGCTGAAAGTGATGGTGCTGAAAATTATGGGAATGAGAGGAAGCTTCAGCTTTGGCATGTGGGGGTGGGTTAGATAAAGGGTTATCTATAGGGATATGCAGCTTGGTGCAGATCATCAAAACGACATATTCAATATGGATAGCCATGTCTTGTTTGATTTCCTTAATTAAGGCAACGATGGAGGACTACATGGTTGTATTGATGGCGACAACATCGGCACTGAGTTGTTTCACTACTTGTTGGGTATTTGTGAAATTAGATTGCAAGGTATTGAAGCAAGCTTCCAAGTCTTGGCTACGGGTATGGGCCATGATGAGGAGGGAACCAAAATGAGGTGGGTGGGATCAAAACATTTGCTGAAAAATGATATGTATGAATGTGATAAGGGCGAAGAGATAAATCCAATGGAATAGGTCTCAAATAATGGTGCAAAAATTTCCAAACTTTTTTTTTTAACACCTGCAGAGTTATACTTCGGTCTGAAGAATACTACAGTGATGAAATGCCCAAATTATTAACTAGGAATAAATGTGTAGTGATATGGCAACCCAAACATAGTTGTTCAGCAATAGATTTTGTCTATTTTAATTTTTTTGTTTCTGTCCCCAAGGGTTAGGTATTCAAGGGTTCTATAGACAAGGGTTTTCCCTGTGCTATAGCTCTCTGATATATGTGCGAGGTCCAATAGTAGTAATCGACCCAATATCTTAGGGAACTAACTAAGGAGGCTATACCGTGCCCTTAGCCATACTACCCGACTACCCAGGCACTAGAGAGTATCTTCCCGAGTTTTGTTCTCGGTGGCACTATAGCAGTTAGGTGGCCGATTGATTTATCTACAGAGGGATTCAGAAAATCTAGGCCAATCCATACATAAGTTTTTTCTGATGTGATACCACTCAAAGGGGTATGAACAGGGGTTACAAGGGTGGCCAACAGATGTGCTCTTAAGAATCACTTGTATTTCCTATGTGTATGAATCCCTCAACTGTGGGTTTATGCACATAACGAAAAATATCTATGGATTAAAGATGTCAGAATACATCTCTACCCTGAAAAAAAAAATAACCCACAATTTTATACCAAGCAAAGTGCTCTGATACCACTTGTAATATTCCAGATATAAAAAGTATGCAGAACAGAAATAAAATGCTAGAAATGGAAGATGAACAATAATATAACCATAATAACACCACAATAATACTGAAATGATAATAGAATAACACCAGAAAGGTCACTTTGATTATTGAGAGCAATGTTCACAGGCCTCTTCGAGGGGGAAACCTCTAGTCGAGCAGAGATCTATTACAATAATATCCAAGCTAGGGTTCACATACCCTCGACTCCTATTTATACTAAATATGTCTATCAAGAGAACCATCTAGAGGAAAATCCTTCTAGAAGCAAAAGCTTCCATTAGGCCTTCTTACATTCGATTTATTCTACCTTATTGCAAGGCCTTATTAATATTGACCTTTATTACATTGGAATACATTGTTTTACCTACGTAAGGGGTTAGGTCCCTAACACTAGTTGTCTTTTTCTTTATTCTCCAAAATTATTATTTATTCCAAAATTATCCTGCACCCAACAAGCCCCCAACACTAATATGTGTCTTGTACCAATCCACTTAGGCACTGCATGCCCCTTTGACAACCTCTGTTATACTGTGGAACTTATATGTCAGTACCTTCCCTCGAGTCTGGACCTACGTGGCCTTTTCTGTAAGTGCTTCTAAGTTATACGCTATGAATTCCTCTTGAACCATGGTTGTGCACTCCACCTGTGTCTGTGCCATGTTCTTATTCTCTACCTACAGCTATACGATCATCTATGTTTCTTTCCCTTAGAGGGGTTCCATCTGTGCTTGTGTTTCCAGCTTGTGTGCCTACACCCTATTTAGTTTGGCATGTAATATATTCATGTCATGTGCTCCTTTTAAACGTTCAGTGATGCCCATCGTTTTCTGCCTCTTCTTGAGGTAATGGATTTCTTCACTTATCCTCTCTTCTTGTTGGTCCCAATGCTGGACCTGCTCATCCTCCTCTAGCGCTATCCAAAGCTGTGTTGTTTTGTCTAATAGTTCTATTAATGTGTTAACTTGTTTCTCCAAATCTGCTAGTTGGAGTGCAGCTTTTGTTTTTCGTTTCTCCCTAACATCTCGTGGATTCATCGGAGTCATCTTATACATTAGTTACTCAATCTATTGCAAGTATTGGTCAATAGTTTGGGAAATTCGATTGATTTTTTCCTCTATAATTGGACTCTCAGCCTGCGCATTATCCTAAAGATGGTTGTATACTGTTGTCACCCCCTTTTCAATTTTATCCACGCACTCCTTTTCTTCTTTGGTCTTGGAATTTACTTGTTCGACCACAAGCTCCAATTCTTCCTTTTCATTCTTGATCCCTACAGTTCGGTTTCATATTTCCTCGCGCATGACTGCACCTCCTACATGACACCGACTTGGAGTCTATATAGTGCCTTGGTTGGTATCTTGGTTTGCACTACTTCTAGAATTCATAGGAGCATGATTATTGCATTTGGTTGCCTACACGGTGACTGTGCCATAGGTTGTTTTCCCTTCCACTTGGTTTGTTGACTAGAGGACCCTGCCTCCATCTATCTCCTTTATATATTAGAGTCTAGCTAGCTAGTGATATCCTTAACCAGACCCTCATTTTGGTGCATGGTTGTAGCTCTGGTGTTTGTGGGTACTACCACCTCTGTCTGCACAGTAGTGTGGCCATTTACTTGTGGGATCCCTTCGGTCATTGTAGTATCTGGTGGGTTTCCTATGTTGTGCACGAGATGTCCCTGTGCGCTATTGGATGGGTCGACTTCCATGGCTGATGCGATTGGCTCCTCTCTTTCCTCCACCACTGGTGTAGGCTCTATTGGTGCTTCAACTAATGAAGAAATTGCATCGACATCGATGAATTCCTCAGGCTGTCTGGTTTCCTGTTTGGGATATGTTGCTTCCTGTGGTGCCCTGCTACTCTTTGTTTTCCTTCCTTCTTGGCTCATTGCACCCATTTTTTGTGGTTCCATCATGGGTGGTGGTTGGTTTTGGCTGACTAACTCTTCACTATTTCACCATGTGTTAATTTACTTCGGCTCTGCATGCTCTACCTCTCTGTAATTTTGCGAATTCACAATCGATCTTATCTTGCCTATGTTCCCTTTTATATAGGCAAGTGACGAAGCTTCTCGAAGAAGCTTCCCCAACGTTGATTATTGTAATGGTTCTGTATTCATACTTTTTCATTGAATTTCATAATTACTGCCAGTTGGCGCCTTTATCATAGCCATCGTTTTTTGAATTTCCTCCTTTTTGCCCATAATTGGTGCCAGTTGGCATCTTTCCACTGTACCCACCATTTTTCAAATTTCCTCCTTTTTCTGACTGTTGGTCCTTTATCTGGCGCACTGATTTTTCCAAGTGCACGGTATCTCATTTCACCGTTTCACATGGAATTTTTTCTTTTCGTTGCGCTAAGTCCATTTTTGTTGTGCATTGTCTTTTGATGTCTTGTGTGGTAAGCCCCATGTTGTTGAACGTGGTCTTCTTATGTATGGTGTAGTAAACCCCATGTTGTTACACTCAGTATTCTGATGTCTAACACAATCTTTTTTTTTCCTATATACATATCTCTTTACTGCACAATAACTTCCTAAGTACTAGGAGGTCGATTGTCCCTATACAATTTCATTCATCTCTCGTTGATCATTCTTCTGAGTTCTATACCTCTGATATATTTCAACTTTACTTCTCCCCCATCTATGACAATCTTCACTTCATATGGTCCCAACCAATGCATTCTGAATTTTCCTGGGTGATGAATAAATTTATTGTCATATACTAAGACTAGGTCTCCTGCCTTGAAACTCTTCCTTTTAATATGTCTGTCATGCCAAGATTTGTCCCTTGCTTTCTTTAATTCTTACTGAAATCCTACTATAATCCTATCTTCTTCCATCACCATCAACTGAATTATCCTTTATTGTACTACGCCTCATTCTGTCATGTTAGTGATTGATGTTACACGTAGACTAAGTACCAAAAATTCTAATGGCATCACTACTTCTTGTCCATACACCAACCTGAATGGTGTTTTCCCTGTCAAATTTTTGCATGTATTCATGTATGACCATAATACTATTGGTATCTTCAAGTCCCAATTGTTCCTATTAACATTGAATATATTTTTCAATGCATTCTCTGTGATCTTATTAAAGGCTTCCACTGTTCCATTTTCTTGAGGGTGATATGGTGTACTCTTTTGATGATAGACTTCAAACTCCCCAGTCATAGCCTTGATAGTACTATTGATGAAGTGAGTGCCTTGGTCACTCATCAAAATCCTTGGGCATCCAAATCTAGTGATCACTTGCTCAAACAAGAAGTATGTTGATGTCTCTGCACTTCAATCTTTTATTGGTGTTGCTTCTTCTTCCCATCTCGTTAAGTACTCTGTCATAGTAATGATATACCTTTCTCCTGACCACTTTGATGGTGGATTAATTGGTCCCACAAAATATATTTCCCATTGGTCGAATAATTGCAAGGTTACATGTGGTCTTAGGGGCATATCATCCTATTTATTAGTTTTTCCAACTCTCTGACATACATCACATCTCTGGCAGTAGTCCTTTGCATCTATGTGGATGGTCGACCACCATAGTCCTGCACGCAGTACCTTTTGTGTGGTATCTTTTCTTGCATGATTTCCTTTGGCTATTCCCTCATGGGCCTCTACTAGAATCCTAGGCCTCTCATGTTCTAGTACACATTTTCTCAAAATGTAGTCTTCACCCATCTTGTATAAATGTCTTGCAATCAATTGATAGTCTGCAACTCTGACTACCATATTTTTCTTCTGTGCAGTGTTTAATTCTTGTAGCATGGTCCCTATACTCAAGTATTGAATGATGCCAACAAATGATTCATCAACTACTTGGACTAAGAATAACTTTGCATTAGGGAAGTTGTACTCTAAATTCGTAGGTTCTTCTTTATTGGTGATCCTTGATAGGTGATCAGGTCCTGCATTCAACTTCTTTGTTTTGAATATCACTTCAAATTCAAATTCTAGAAACAACAATAACCATCTACATATTCTCCCCCCCAACACTGGCTTATTCACTAGGTATTTGAGGGTAGAATGATTTGTGAACATTTTAAAGTGTTTTCCAAGTATATAGTGTCTAAAATCATGCAGTGCATATACCATTTCTAAGATTTCTCTTTCTATAGTGTTGTAGTTCTTCTCTGACTCTGACAATTTTCTACTTGCAAATGCTATAGGATGATCTAACTTTCTCGCTCCTGGTTGTGCCACAATAGCTTCAATTTCTATCTCTAATGCATCTACATGCACATGAAATGTATTTTCCCAATCTAGGAATAATACTATTGGTGTTGTTACCATCTTCTTTTTTAAAGTGTCCAATCCTCACTGACAGTCCTCATTCCATTGAAATTTACTATCTTTCCTCAACAGTTTCTCCATCGATGTAGTGATCTACACATACCCTTTTATGAATTTCCTATAGTATAATGTGTGTCCCAATGTTTCTCTCAATTGACATACTGATTTTGGTGGTGGTAAATTGGCAATCACTGCAATCTTGGAAGGATCTACCAACAAGCCTTGTTTTCACACTGTATGGCCCAATACTATCCCAAAAGGTGTCCCAAAGATGCACTTCTTGATATTTAATTATATTTGACACTTCCTACATCTTTCCAACATGAACCTTAATACCTCTACATGATCTTTCAACAGAATTTATTCTATCCAATCATCTAGATATACCTCTAAAAACTGATGGATGAACTCTTTGAATGCAGTTATGACTACTGTTGAGAATATTGTTGGTGCATTCTTCATTCCAAAAGGCATGATTGTGTATTGGTAGGATCCCCATTCTGTGGAAAAAATAGTATTGTACATGTCCTCTGGAGATATCTTGATTTGATGGTAGCCTGAGAATCCTTTTGTGAATGAGTATGCTTCCTAGCCTCCTATATTCTCTAATACCTCATCTGTGAAAGGGGTAGGAAAATGTTCATGTAGGAAAGAATCATTCAATTTCCTGAGATCTACACATATCCTTATCCCTGTCTGCTTCTTCTCTTGAACTATCATAGGGCTTACCCATTGACATTGCTCCACTTGTTCTATGATTCCAGCTTCCAATATTCTGTCAATTTCTGCTTTTAATTTTTGCTTGTATATTAGGTTCAGTCTATATGGTCGTTGTTTGACTTATCTAGCCTTATATTTGAGGGGTATCTTCATCTCACCTAGCTCTCCTTCTATGCCTTTCATTTCTGTGAACATTGCTGGAAATAGGTCACTGTACTTGCGTAGAAACTCTATTATTCTTTCTACTATTTTCTCATTCGAGTAGTCTCCAATGTTGGCTATTTTAGGATTCACATTTGTCCCAATATTGGATTTCTTCATCTTGATCAATGCAAAAAACACTTATGATTTCATAGGTGGACCTTCCACCTCTCTTTCACCTTCAACTTCTGTAATCTGAATGTTACGGGGATCATCTTCATCTAGTGCTTCTTCCTACACATGGTAGCATGATAGTAGTTCTTTCATTTTCTATTTGTTCTTTTGTTGGTATTCTATGTTGGGGTTCTCATGTTCAAATGATAAAGTGACTATAAAATTATGTTTTAACACTGTCCATTCTATAGTGCCTCTGCACAATTCCTGGTCTACATATCAGTTTGTTGGAATTCCTTCCAATGTGTGAATGAAGTGATGAGGCCATTCCTCTGGTGGTGTCATTATCCATAGTGTTTTTCACTTCTCCAAGTGTTATGTTGGTGTCCCCTATCCATCATATCTCTGTCGTTGGTTTCTTCCCTGTTCTATGCCAAATCTAATGCATAGTAATTTCTTACATTGGTACCAATCCTTGACTGTCTCTTTGTGTACACCCCACCATCTTGCAGGTGTTTCCTTGAGTGATATATCCAGAGATAAGAGCCTATTATTTTCTAACACTTCCTCTTCGTATCCTATTAATAATTCTTCTAAATGATTTACCCCATGAAAGTTGGGAGGTTATATTATCTCTGTAGCTACCCATCTTACTGCGTGGTATATTCTTGCCCACCTTCTTGTGGAGACTTCATGTAATCTCTATTGCCAATTATCCAACCCTATATCTGAGTCTGATGCACATGACATGACACATATCCAACTATGTACCCCATATGCAATTATAATCTTCTTCTCGTGTAGTGGTTCTGTATAACTACTTAATTTCCTCCAGGTCTAAACAAGTGGGTTCTACAAACCTTTCTTCTTTTGATGGATCTAATGGCGCAATGACTCTGTACTCTCCTGACCTGAATTTCATCTTCCTTGTCTTCAAATTGATTATGGATTGATTATCAAATGCCCAATCCAAGCCAAGAAATTCTAAATAAGGTGTTGTGCCATCCAATATTTCTATCACTTCGAAATCCGTTTTAGTGCACACTCCATCCAAATCTACTATCACACCTTTTAGCCTCCCAATTGGAGTAACCCTGTGTTGATTTGCTAGTTTCAGATGAACCGTTGAATATAATAATGTGGGATCTCCCATACATTTCCATGTATTTTTGGGTATCACATTCACTTCAGAGCCTAAATCTAGTATGATGTCCCCCATATTGAAATATCCAATGTTGGCATTCAGTCTGAACTCTCTTCTTGTTCTCCTCCTTGTATGCAAACGATTAATTGTTTTATGTTCTACATTTCCCTCTAAATATGTGCTACATCTTTTGAATATATTTTGTAACACTTTAACAGTAGATGGATCATTTAGTAGTTTAACACAGGATTGCAGAAAAGCCTTTATGGTACTTACTTGTCCTACGGGTTGTGATTCATTGATGTGATCTAGTGATGAAGTCATCTCATACGTTGGTATGTCCTGAGTATGTTGCACAATTGATGTAGATGAAATGTATGGCTTCAAGAATTCTTATTTGGCTTGCTTGAATATTCCCTTTTTGTTCTACACATCAAACTGCTTATGTGGTTCAACATTATTCTTCAACCATTGGTGTTGTGTTGGATCTTGTCTTACTGCGTCATCTCTTGTCTTAATTCCTCCATGTGTAACTATGTTGATATTTCTTCCATAATCCATCACTTCTATAGAAATCCATTGAACATTCTGATTGTTCTTATTTCTCTTTTCCCAGATCTTCCCCAATAGTGTCGTACAGTCTTCTATGTCATGGTTGGATGCGCGACAATACATACATGTCACAAGTGGAAGTGGAAATTATCTTGCATAATTCCCTAGTTGTTGAAATTTATGGCATACCACCAGTCCTTCGCCTCTTCCAAATCTTCCTCTACCTCATCCTCCACCTCTGTAGCCAACTCGATCTCCTTGTGGTACATTGTACCAGGGTGCTTGGTTATATTGCATGAGATTACGTTGTGGCTGCGTGGTATTGTATTGCAGTTGCGCAGTGTTATATTGTTGTGACGTAGTGTTATATGGGGATGGTAATTGGTTAAAATATGGTGCAGCTTGCCCTTTCATCATCTATTCCTTCACCCTATAGGTGTCTTATGTTCTTTCCCTCATCAACTCCATTTTCTTGCAATCTTTATCATCATGGCCTACTGACCTACAAATGTTGCAATATGAACTCTTAGGAACTTTTTGGTATTTATGCATCATCGGACAATGATATGGATTATTCCCTTATGTCTTACAAATATCACACCATAGTCCTCCTGATGTAAAAAGGTTTGGAAATCCTGTTTCCATGTACTACGTGAATGTTGGGCATTCATTCTTTTGGTGTCCTTATGTCCTACATGTGGTACACCAAACAAATTTTCTTTTGTCCTTACTCATGTTCTGATTTAGTTGAAATGTTAGATTCTTTAGGTCTTCCTTGAGTTCCTCTATTGACATATCTATCTTATGATATTGGTTCTCTTCTAGTTGCAAGGATGACTGCAGAGCCTCTGCCTGGGTCTAAAACTTATGTTGTCGCAAAAGGTATTTCAAATGTGGTAGTAGTGAATTGAAAAGAAAATTCCTACGTTGCATATCTTTCATGACATACTTTAGCTTTCCCTTCAATCGTTTGAATATCTAGTCAATATGTTGCATAGATCCTCCCAGTTTCTATATAATCTCTATCATCTCATTCATGTATTGATCCTCTGAGAAAGGCTTCTAGAATTCATTTGTCAGCAGATTCCTGATATCCACAATCGTTCTGGTTGTTCCTGGTGGTCTGTTTACAGCTAATCTCATGTACCAATATAGTGTGTGGTCTCTTAATGTGATGTATAACTACACAAGTTTGGTATCCTCATCTGCGATCTACTTTTCTTCCCAGATCTTTTCACAGATGAACAAGTGCTTCTCAAGGTCCTCTGACACATCTCCCTTGAATTCTGGTAACCTGATGGTGGGATCATGTCCTGCCATCCTGAATGTTGAAATACTACCTTTGCACGGTGTATATCCTTGACTAATACTTCCCTAACTAGCTCCCCTAATTTTTTCTCCCTATGTAGATGTACTTATTGTTTTGTTTCTTCCACTAAAATTCAGTTTCCTAAATGATGGTGTTATTTCTAGTGTATTAGTCGCACATGGGTTTATGGATTCCACATTGATAATGATATGAATAGGAGTTCTTCCTTTGGTTTCTTCTCTTGGAACTCTTTTCTTCCTTTCATATGTCATGTGCAGGACTTCCTCAATCTGCTCCACAATCCAAATATCCTCTACCTATTTTTCATCACTTTCCAAGCCTTCCCTTGCGGCTATGGCTCTCTTCTTATAATTCATCTTATATTAGTAGGGTACTCCACTGTGCATTCTTCCAGTTGTTTCCATGATATTCTTGATCTGGTCTTCCTCCATCATGATTGGATCCAAGACCTTCTCCTTCTTCCCTTTATCCATATCTTCCTCCATTTCTTCGTCTCTTGTCAATGCTTCCCCCTCCCCCCATGCACGCAGGGAATTTTAGTTGTCTAAATCCATTGTCATTACACCTTTGTTATACAGTAACATATTAATGTAAGTATACATCGATATGATATACCTATATTAAGGTCCTAACCCACACATAGGTAGATCAATGTATTCAAATGTAATAAAGGTCAATATTAATAAGGCCTTTCAATAAAATAGAATAAGACGGATGTAAGAAGACCTAATAGAAGCTTCCGCTTCTAGAAGGATCTTCCTCTAGAT
>CBVK0100027463.1:0-15228 GCA_900067695.1 Picea abies | reverse complement strand
CACCGAGATCTACACTCTTTCCCTACACGACGCTCTTCCGATCTCACATTGAGGCAATCACTAGTCCGGATAGACCCTGGGATGATCTTCATCACTGATCTTTCTTCCTCCCAGAGCTAATAAGAATTGAAGCAGGTGAATTCACTTTGAATATGACTGGAGATAAGGCTTGTCCTATAAATCCTTTGGCTACACACAATGTTTACGCTGAAGGAAATATGGAAAAAATTGCTCAAACGATACCTATCGATATCTACAGAATCCTTGGCATCGTGGAGAATATCTTCGTCGGAGCGGACTGCTCCCCTGAGGAGATTCAAATCTAAACAAATTTATTTAAGGAATTCCGCAACGTATTTTCCTGGTCTTATGAGGAAATGTCAGGCATAGATCCAAGGATCGTCGAACACGAAATCACGACATATCTTGATGCTAAGACGGTCTGGCAGAAGCTTCATTCAGTCAATCCTAGGAAAGCAACAACTATTAAGGCTGAAGTATAGAAACTACTTTGAGCTCGTTTCATCTACCCCGTCCAATTGACTCAATGGGTGTCAAATCCCATTCCAGTCAATAAAAAATAGGGTACGATTCGCGTATGTACAGACTTCTGTGATTTGAACAAGGCCTGTCCAAAAGACAATTTCCCCATGCCATTTATTGATCAGATAGTCAACGAATGTGCAGGTTGTGAAGCCTTTTATTTCATGGATGGTTTTTCAAGATACAATCAGATACAGATCAATCCCGAATACCAACACAAAATTGCTTTCATCTGTCCATGAGGTACATTCACTTATCGAAAGATGCCTTTTAGTTTGCAAAACTATGGAGCTACGTTTCAGTGGGCCATGTGTTTTTCTTTCCATGACCTCAAACACATAGTCGAGGCCTATCTCAATGATTTAGCATAACGATCTCGCAAGAGAGATGATCATCTTGCACACCTCCAACTTATCTTTGAGAAATGTCACTACTACCGGATCCGCTTGAATCCAAACAAATGTAGTTTTTTCATCACATCGGGTCGTTTGTTTGGTTTCATTGTTTTGACAACAGGGATCATGGTCGATCCTCTAAAGGTTGAGGCAATAGTTCAGTTGCCTCCCTCGTGCACAATCCCCCAGCTTCAGAGTCTACAAGGAAAAACAAACTTTTTACGGCGTTTCATTGTGAACTATGCTGAGATCACAAAGGGTTTTATGTGTTTACTGAAGAAGGACATTCCTTTTCATTGGGACGAAGTCATTGAGCACTCTTTCAAAGTTTTGAAATGCACCCTCACATCCACCCCTCTGCTTCGACCACCCAATTATAATAAATATTTCTTATTGTACTTGGCCACTGCGGAGTCAACCATCATTATGGTATTGGTTTAGGAGGATTATTTTCTCTCAGAATATGTGATTTATTACATGAGACGAGGTTTGGTTGGACCAAAACTCAATTATTCCCACTTTGAAAAACTTGCATTGGCAACATTTCATGCTGTCCAATGGTTCTGTCATTACATCTTGTTTCGCAAGGCCACCATCATTGTTATTGTGAATCTGTTTCAATACGTGTTGACGCGACATGTAATTGGTGAAAAGATCAGTAGATGGATAGTTATCCTCCAGGAATTCGACTTGGATTTTTTTTTGGCAAAATCCAAAAAGTCGTTGGTCTTTGCGGAACTCATTTTGGAACTTTCAGTTGAATCAGGTAATGTTATACCCGAAGATTCGCCTATCAAAGGAGACATGTTTCTAATCACGTCTTTGGACTCCTGGTATGGAGATATACTAGTCTATCTCCAGACTTTTAAGTGCCCTACCTCTGCTTCTCATGATGAGCATCGCTGTATACGCCACTAGGCCAAAAACTATCTCATACTCGAGGACACTCTATATCATCGAGGTGTAGATTGCATCCTTCGTCGGTGTCTCACCCATGAAGAAGAGGAAATTGTGCTTAATGATTGCCACACTGGAGCATGTGGCGGTCATTTGTCTGGGTTGGAAACAACCCAAAAGATTCTATGAGCCGGTTACTTTTGGTCGACATTAATCAAATATTATTTTGAATCAGTCAATAAGTGCCACCCGTGTTAGATCTTCTCTCGAAAGATGAGGGAACACCCCGCTTCCTATCATCACAGTTGGTCCCTTCACAAAGTGGGGGATTGATTACACTACATGCAACCCTCCTTTTGCAAGGGGGAACCGTTATATCATCGTAGTAGTAGACTACTTCATGAAGTGGGTCGAAGCTATGCCAATGTTTAAAGATGAGGGCAAGACTATAGCTGTCTTTTTGTTTAACCAGATAATAGCAAGGTTTGGCATCCCGAGAGAGATTGTCATTGACCATGGCAGTCATTTAAAAAAAAAAATGATGTATGAGTTAACATCAAAGCCTGGGTTGAGGCAAGAACATTCATCACCCTACTACCCACAAGAGAATGGTCAGGTGGAAGCTGTGAATAAATCCCTGAAGAATATTTTACAGCGAACGATCAATTCGGCCAGGTCAAATTGGAATTTGATGTTGTACTTGGTATTATGGGCCTACCGAACGTTTGTTAAGACTGCAATTTTTTTCTCACCTTTTCAACTCATTTATGGGCTAGAAGCAGTCTTGCCTATAGAGTGCTAGATCCCATCTCTAAAGTTGGCAGTGCAGTTACTGCTAGACACTTCAACTCTTGAAGAGCGTTTATTATATATTGAGTAGCTCGATGAGCAACGTTGGGAGGCACCCTTGGCTAACGAGGATCACAAACAAAAAGTCAAGTGTCAGTATGACCGGTCCATTCGTCCTCGGATTTTCTTTGAAGGTGACCTTGTCCTAGTCTTTGACCAAGATAAGGACTGCCTGGGGGTAGGCAAGTTCAAACCCATGTGGTTCGAATCTTTCATCGTGAAGAAGGTTCTAAAGAAAGGCACTTATCGTCTGGTGGAATTTGAGGGAAATTATTTGGCATAGCCTAGAAATGGGATTTACGTCAAGATGTATTCCTCATAGGTGGGTCGCCTTGAGTGACTTCTTGTAACATATGTATAGTTCTTGTACATTGTTCTTTTATTTTTTGTCTTTTGGTTTTATGGACGTGTCATTTTTTATGTCATATTTTTCATTGTGGAAGATGTCAAGTGAATCAGAGGTGTTCATTGGGTTTGTGGATAGTGCTAGTTGGCACACTTGGAGGCTTACTTCCGCAGCCTGGGTGATTTTCACACCTCAGGGTCAGTTGTTATCTTCAAGATGTATCTATTTAGGTGATGCCACAAACAATGTTTTTGAATATAACATAGTTCTAGAGTTGCTTCGTGACCCTTTGTTGCATGGTATCTCTCATCTCCGAGTCTACTTAGACACCCAACTGGTTTTGTCCCAGTTAAATAGGGTTTACCATGTTCATGATCTGACTCTACACTGACGATTCCTTAGGGTATGTCTCTTAGAACGAAGCTTTGATTACATTACATATATCCATGTCCCTAGGATATTGAATCAAATCATAGATACTCTAGATAATCATATATTAGATTGGCATTTTGCACACATGTAAGAAAAATCACACACACGCACATGTAAATAAATTTGTAAAATAGATGTAATCCATAAGAAGAAAAAAGATGAAAAATATCCATATATATATAAAAATATCAGAGTACATGGGTGGGCGCAGGCGCCTCAAAAATATGTCCAGTCAGAGTCACGAGACTTATGCCCTAAAAAATATACAAAAAATTCTCTCGGCACGTAAGTAGTCTAACCTAGCTAAGGGCGGGGCATGTTAGCCTTGCCGTAGTGAACAATGACGTTTTCCAAATGCCGAAAGAGTTGGACCCAGGTCCATGGCACCTCAACTACATGAGGTTGCATTGATGGTGGTAGGTCCTCGATCTCTGCCATTGGAACTGTACGAGTGAGTGTGGTAAAGTTCCACTCCACCCATCTCAAAACTCTATCAGCCTCTCCGGCTGGAGGCCCCCCTGCAGCTGCTGGTCCTGCCTCTAGTCGAGGACGCTGTCTGGTCCTCATGAAATCTCCTCGATGCACTGGTCCCACATCTACACATAACGGATACATACTTGTCAGATACTCTGGTAGAAAAAAAATGATATATATAAAAAAGAAATAAAAATTAAATAACTTTGAAAAAACAAGCATACCCAGCGCTCCTCGCTCTACTCTGGGAGGTACGAACATGTCAGGGTCCTTGGAGAAGTCAATCCCGACATAGGGTTAGTCCTCTATCGCCATAATTTGCTGAGACCACCAGTCAAAAAACTTGTCATCGAAGGCCTCAATGGTCCTCCCTCCCCCCTATTGCACCAACAATGTCGCCCATCTGCATAGCACTGGGAGAGTGACCTCATGCCCTCGTATAGTCTCTTGAGGACTGATGTTGGGTAACATCTCAAAGAAGAAAGAGAACAAAACAGTCCCAAACCTAAAGTTCCTATGCGCCCGCACTCGACAATCTTTCAATTGTCTCTTCATGCATGTCATCATGGTTGTGCTCCAGTCAAAAAATTGTGCATTTAAGCATTGAACTGCACAATGCATGTGCACCAGGGAATCCTGATGCAAAGTTGTGGATCCAATGATACGCCCAATGAGTAGAACAATCGCTTTCAGTGGTAGGTTGCTGATATTGTTTATAGGCACCTGAGAACCTAATTTCTCATTATTAGCCTCACAATGGAGTCCAATCAACTCCTCAATTTTGTGTGGCCTGGGGGGAAAAGTGAGCAAGTTGACTGGATCCCCTCTCCTCAAGAGACCAGTCATAAAGTAAGTTTCCTCATTCATTGGAGTCAACAACTGCCCCTCGAGCATGAATGCCTCTACGTCAAGATGCCAGTAATATATCAATGCATGTAGCAACCTGGGTCATGTCCTCATAAACAGACACCGGAAGAAATTTAGAAACCCACATTGTGACAAGATAAAGACAATAGTAGGGTCTTCTGAGACCAAAAAATCAAATTCCTGATGTTCCCTCCCTCTCCAATGAACATACATCCTGCAAAAAGACAAAATCATGGAGAGTTAACTCTTGCATTCCTTTTTTTCCCACTTATTGAGGGTGTATGTGAGCCGTATTGAGGACAGTCGCATGTACACGTGGGCAGTTTCTCTTCTGCCCACATGCACAAGCGGGCTGTGTTTGGACAACCCGTGTATACGCAGGGCTAACCCTTTTAAAGGTCAGTGCCCCCCCAAAAAACAAAAATAAATACAAAAAGGAGGAATGGAAATGTAGGAGGGGATAATTTGTACTTACTTGGTCCAAGTAGAAGTTCATTTCATCCACTAAAGCTCACAGAATCAACTCTTTTGACAAAGGTTTTTTTTTTTTTTACTTTTNACAAAGGTTTTTTTTTTTTTTACTTTTGGTCAATTCTCAATTCGTAATAGTGATAATGCGCTGCGAAACTTCTGTTTATAGACTTTTTTGGCCCTTTTTGTCATTTTTTCGAACCCTTTTTTCTTTCTTTCTAAACTTAAAAATCATTTAGTATGGTTCATGAGTTTCTTATGGAATGTTATGATAAGTGTTAGTTTGGGTATTGGGAAACTTTTTGGAGAGTTGGGTCTTTTGGTAAAAAGTCATTTTTTCAACTTTGTGCATGTAAGTTAGGTTTCCACCTCCACTTGTTGCACCTCGTTGTCTTTTCTTCTTCTCCATAGAATCGATCCCACTGAATTACGACACGGAACCCTCACTCTTGCTCTATAAGTGTCATAATTTAGTGGTAGAGCCTACCTTCACATGGATGCCCTCGGTAGATCCTGGTTGCATTTTAGTGTCCATGTCGTCACTAATGACTATAGGCTCGGGAGTCCTTTTTAGTTTTTTCCTGATTACGAGTATAAGCCTCATTTGCATGATTCATTATCACTCTTGACCTCACCCTTGGGACTCCCAAAACACAACAGGTCTTCTTTTAAGCCCTTTTCAGACCCTCTAAATATGAAAAGATTTCCGACTGATATTATTTCCCTTCATGCTCGCTAAACTAAAATTTGAAGGCAAGTCTATCCGGTGGTAGTTTACCCCTTTTTCGGTCCGGATGGTCAAAAGTACGAACAAAGGTATACTCTAGGAACCTCGGTTCTCTAGAAGAGTATTCTTAGGTATAGATTTAACCCCTTTTTCGGGCCTGAGGGACTAAAAATTACAAAAAAGGAACCCCAATAGAGTCCATAGTTAAGCTCTTTTCAGACTCCCTAAAATTGAAAAGATAGTCGAGTGACCTTGTTTCTTCACACTCATTAAATTGGTCCAGAATAACATCCCTGACGGAGTCTATATTTAAGCTCTTTTCAGACTCCTTAAAAATGAAAATATTATCGAGTGATATTGTCTTTGTCACACTCGTTAAAATGAATTTGAATAGACATTTGTTCGGTGCTAGTTTACCCATTTTTCAAATTGACTAGACTACCTTCGAAAAAGGTACCCCAGTGGAGTCTCCTTTTACACTTTTTCAGACTCTCTAAAAATGAAAAACCGCCGAGCTTACCTTCTCTGGGCTCATTAAAATGACATCAAAGGACATTGTCATTGTGTCTCATTAATCGCATTTGCATTCATGCATCTTTGGCCTAATTCCGGCTCCATGTTGCTCTCAACTGAACCATCTAAAGCATGCCTTATACGCAAGCCTTGTAGCACTTTGCCTCTGCGTCATGACACCTTGACCCATGGAGGATTTTTCTCGAGTGTCCTTTTCCTACATATGTCCCCTTGCTCTTAGAATCAATGTGTTTCTTGCACTTGGAACTAGTATGTATGCGACACTCGATCCTCCTTTGTAACGTAGCATTCATTATTCTTTTTCAAGGTTCCCAAAATTATTGAAAAAGATAAAAAATTCAAATATACCCCAAAAAGAGGAAGGGAAAAGTATTTTCTTTTTGTTGACAACACAATGAGTCTCCCTTGGATAAACCACATCCTTTTGTTTGTTCGTCAAGCCTTAGGATTCAATATGACCTTAGGAAGCTTTTCTTGCTACATAGAGTTGTGTCCTCCTCCATTTGGTTACCCTTCCAAACATATGGAGAGTTCGCTTTGCCTCCTGCATTGTGAACTTATGTCAATGCCATGCTACCCGAGTCTCATCTTTTGTCATTCTTTCATCCAAGGGAAGTCTTACTAAACTTGATTTGACCCTTCTACAATTTGTCTCTTGTCCTCATGCCCGACCATCCCGAAAGACCAGTCAAGCCCTTGCTCAAAATCAATGAAGTTCTATGCTTGATCATCAAGATCCTCTTGTCTTTTATCGACAGGCCGTCGAAGACCTCTGGGTAGTGAAGTCATACACTCATATTACACTCCTACCTAAGTTTTGAAGATTCTGAAGTTGTTGCTCGAGCTCTAAAGGCCTCATATCCAACCATTAGGCATCACTGGCTTCTTAAAAATGGATACTATACATGTATATATTTTTTATTTTGAGATGTAGATCCTCTATGTATTTCTCGCGACTACACTTTATATAGTTATATGACATGGATCTGCAGTGTATTTGATTGGTAGCCATGATTTTATTTCATCTCAAGCAAGGGTATGCTCGCCTCGGTGAGACAAATTGTTATTTTTGTAGATGGCGCCTCGTGAACTCTGGTCCTTGGGATCACTCGCATCGTACAGTGGTGAAGATTTGTAATGTATTTCGGCCATCAGATGCTCTTCTTACCTCACACATTAGGGGACATCTATTATAACCCTAAATTGCACTTGACATTCATACCTGACATCAGGCCATCTAACTTGCTATATTTACCAAGCCATTATTTGAACAACTCTTCTAAAAACCATCATTTTGAAGGTGTATGCACCCTGCACCATTATTATTCACGTACACATGCTTTTTGAGCCACTACAACCCACGTACACTCACAAAATATCATGAAATGTTGAAATTTTCGTAGGATAATGGTTTCTGTGTCATTACTTAATCGTTTGAATGCCCATAGCTAGTCACCCCAACTGTTATTGTCCCTTTTGGCCTATAAAAGAAGGGGTTGAGGTCCTATTGCAAGAGGAAGCACGAAAGAAAAGAAATTCTTCACATTTTATCAATCCCCATTTGCTCCAATTGTAAAGCCCTTACCATTTACCTAAGAGAGAACTGAAGAGGAGAAGAAGACGTGGAAGCAGTTGGTGCATGGTGAAGAGGAGCCCAGGACCAAGTTCAAGGAGCAGTGTCGGTCTGATGTTGTAAGCGACTTTTGTGAGATTAATATAAAGAAGTATTTTTTCGTCCCACCAAATGACGTCTTGAACTTATATGATTTGTTTAAATTTCTTGTTTATGATGTCTAACCCACTAATCCATATGTAGAATGCATGCTTGTAGTTTCTTGTTTTTCTTTTGATGAATGCAGGTCAGCCTTGGGAGGATATTTGCAGTCAGGAAACAACCAAGTGCAAAGGGATCGACACCAGACATAGAGTTTAAGGTAGGCCTGCCGGATCCCTCTCTCTTGTCTTGTATGTATGATTGTGGGGTAATGTTGGGATATTGATAAAAAGTAGGAGTCCTTAGATGGTTAGCTTTGCCTACACTTTAGGCCCTTTATGTAGTCCATAGAGGGGTTTTCCTGCTATAGCAATGGTCCACTGCTAGGGGATTATCTTCAAATTCTTCCTGGTTGTTTTGGTTAAGTACTTATGTGGGGTGAGAATTCTATAATTCTTGCGATCTCCCAAGTTGAAATCACTAATCTTGAGCGTCAAAATTTGTCCCAACTGTGATCCAACTGCGCATATCCCCTTCAGGACGTATGCAGTGATTAGTGTATAGTCACAGTCTCTCGGGATTCTGTCACAACTAATTGCGCCAGCCAGAGGTGGGATATAATCAGGAAGGATTGATGGGATGAGCTTCTCATCCGCCAAGTCATCGCGATGCTTGCTCCATTTCTCTGTCGCATTTTGGGATGGACCAGATCGACATGTAGTCGATGGGGATGCTCACAACTCTTGTCAATGAGGCCTATTCTCCTGTGGACATGACCTTCTCAACCATGATTTCTATGAGGATCTCTTCGACATATTTCATTGCGTTAAGGTCGCCCGACATACATGCTCGAGATCAGATATCTCGGGTCGGTGTAAAAACACTCGATGTAAGAAGAATGGGTGGAGAGGTCTTGATAAGCACTGAGTGAAAGTAATTAGTTCTCTGTGGGCTCAGATAGTCATTGTTTGCAAAAGTATTCTCGATAAGAAATTCGATGGGTTAAATAGATAATGTTCGCAACAGATTCCTCCAACGGAAGGAATGCCTCAATCCATCCATTATGGAACGGTCTCAACAGTCCAATGGTGATCTTTCTAGCCATAACTGTGTTTCTAGCCGTTCTGGTGTGTCATTCTAATAGTCGGGATGCCTCCAACGGTCATATTGCTCCGCCGTGGCGAAGTGGCAATTTGTGTGGTTCTGTTATTCCGACAAGGTTCAAGTTCTACAAACCTTCTCTCTGCAAATTCCTCTTTGGAACTTCTTGCAATTTTTCTAACTTAGCTTTCTTCTTGCTGAGCTTTCTGGCCTTCTTTCTTGTGATCTGAGCTATTGGGTTCCTCTTTCCATTCTTATTCTTATCTATACTGAACATAGTAACTCCACACTAATGAGGGTCTTTCAAAGGGTTTGAGTGGAATACCTCTCCACTTACTATTTTAGGGGTGGGCGCTCTTTTCTCCTGCATGAATAGGTTTTTCAAGATTTCTTATGTTTTCTCAACTTCAACAACTAGGTCTCTAGCCCTCAGTTGCTTCGACTTGTCCTCTTGTTCTTCTATTAAGCACACTATTCTCCTAGCCATGAAATCCCTTAACTCTTGCTTTTTATTTTATATAACTTCCTCTTCTTCTTTCCTTCGGATTTGATCTTTCTCAATCCAAGTTCTTCCTAACAAAAGTGCAAAGGGGGTACTTCTCTCAAAAAAATTAATGACCTCGAATTCTTCTTCTGTCAATGTTCCATGAGCAGTCATAGGTATATGAGTAAGTCTTCCACATAGGGTTATCAACTTTCCTTTAAACAATCTTATTCCTCCCAATAAAGGAACCATAGTAGGCTTTCCCAAAATTTCCCAAGTACTTTCTATCATAATGTTCACCTGTGTTGCCTCATCCAGAACACAGTTTATGTCAAATTCTCCTATTCTTGTTTCTATGTACTCTTTCTCTTTTAAGATCTTTGATAAACTGATGTCTCTATGATCATTCAATGTTTCTTTTATCTGCAATAATATAGCGACTGATTCTTTCTATTTCTTTAAAATATTCTTAGTCTCTTGACCTTCCTCATGGTTTTTTTGTCTCATATTCATCTTCTCAACTTTAGCAATCATTCTAGGAAAATCCAGAACTTCGCGATCAATAGATTTACAACAAATTCAAATAGGACCTCTACCAGGGAATTCCTTAGCAAGATGTCTCGATCTTCTGCAACTATAACACAGATTCAATCCTCTCTTTCTCTTAAATGATCCCCAACCTTTCTTGTACTATGCATTGGGATCACAGTGGTGGACCTACAAAAAAATCTTTCTAGGATCCTGCATCCACTTGTTAGTCCAAAAATTATTTCTATGCATAGGAATAACATATCTTTCATTATTTATATCAGATCTATTCATATCAAATCTTCTTTCTTCTAGTTTTGCTCTAGTTTTTAGACTAGGACAAAATCTATCAAAGATACCTAGATCCATTCTTTTGAAAAAAAAAATTCCACTTATCTTACCTTTATCAAAGCACAAAGCTTTAAGATATTACCTCTTTTATTCAGATCCAAATCCCTTCTTAGCATAGAGCTTCACAAGTCAGGTAGAATACTGCGCATTACAACAACAAATCTACGCACAAATCTTTCTCTTTTCTTCAATTCCCAACAATCACAGTTTCAGGTCCTGGCAAAGAAACCATTTGTTGGCACAGGGGCCAACCCAGGGTTCAACACTTCAATAGAGCACCAAAAAAACCCTAACTACTGACCCTTTTGGCAACACCTGTGAAGCAGATGAAGTCTCACCCGAGGTAGAGGTAGGGGGGGTTGCAAGACTCAAGTGTCTACAACCTAGATGGGACACAAATCTGTGATTACAATACTTAACAGAACACTTAAAAATTAAAATTCATTAGTATTTAACTCTTATTTACATCACAGATAAAACCCTAATTACAGAGCATCACAATATTCAACATGATATAAGCACATCTAACCATTCTGCACATAGCATCAATAGATTTAACATTCATTCATGTTATTAAGAACTAAGCTATTATATCAGATGCATCTACTATATATAAATATTACAAAACTAAGCATAAATCACATCAATCACACAAAGCAACCACAACACAAGATATACGTGGTTCACCCCCAGTGTGGGGCTACATCCACCAACTCTTCTTCTTCTTTATTATCTTCTTTCAATCTTCTCACATGCACAGAGCCACAAAGCCAACTCTGCATAGGAGAGGAGATCTGCGTGCACCTCGCCAAATCCTCCTTCCCTGAGCTTGGCATAACACAAAGCCTTCTTACAATCACTTGCACTTAGCTCTGCAAGTTCTCAACACACAGTATGCACCAAGCCTTCTTACAATTCACACAGAACTTGCACTTAGGAAAATCCTCTTACTAGGTCTGGTACTTCTTACATCACCTAGATATCTATTTATACATTACAAGTGGGGCCTAAACATGGGTAAGAACCATGGGTCGACATCCCATACCCGTTACATAAACCCTAAACCTAAAAATCTTGCAAAAGGGGGCGAGATCCCGTGATCTTCGCTTTGCCTGGGCGCTTCATCTTTGACCAGCCTGTCGAAGTCCTAGAAATGGTCAAACATGACCAAGGTTCTCCAAAACTTGTCAAGGGACAACAATTTTGAAGAAGGCGAAGTGGATCTTGAGGCTAAACTAATCAGTTCTTTAAGTGATCTAAGAAAATAAAGGAAGGAAAATAACTCCCTCAAGGAAGAATTGAACAAAAATTATGAAGAAGCCCAACAGATTATCATAAATCTAAAAGATCGTCTGGAAGAATCCAAAGTGATTGAAGAAACTCTTAAGGATCAGTTGGAAGAGAAACAATGTTTGGAAGATGAAGTAGTATGAAAAAGAAAGGAAGTAGAGAAGAGAGAATCAAATTTTACAAGTCATCTTAAGGAAATATATGAGTGTTACACATCAAAATCACTCATTGCAATGATGGCTAGTGTCGTCATTACAATTGTCACAAGTGTTGCATATTGGTCACAAGTGTTGCAAACATCATACTATTAAATTTCCTATGTCATCTCTCTAACGACATCATAAGGACACTTAAGACACCTCAAAGACTATTTTTGAAGAGGAGAAATTGATTGACAAGGACTACAAGTCGTTTTCCATGGAGCAAACCACTTAAAAGTCATTTTTGGAAGGAAACGCTCCCCTATACACTTTCAAGGAGCGCCAACACACCCAGACCTCCTTGGGGGGAGTGTTGCAATAGTCTATGCCCCATTTTGGGGGAGCGCTACCCTTCCTGAGTGAATTTTGGTTTGTTAAGATAAATCAGGGAAGAATCCCCTCAATATATGAAGGTGGTTGGATTCGAATTAGAGGTCAATGCATGATCTTAGGGAAGATTCACAACTGAAGGAGAAGAATCCTCAACTTATCCCAAGGATCTCTCAAGTGGTTTGGCCTCTCCAATCCTATATAAGGAGGCCTTCTCATGGTAAAAGGGGAATTGGAGAAGATATAAAGCATCAAACTTATGATTTGATAAGTGAGATACCATTGAAGCATAATCAGTGTGGATTACTTGAGAAAAGGTTGGAGAAAGAAAGCTGGAAGAAGTTTTTGCACCTTCATCAAAGGTCTGTAAGTACTCTTCATTTGTTATCATTAATATACATATATGCTTGGCTTGTTTCTTTCAAGTTTTTGTTTGTTCCAGATGAACTTGTCTCTAGTAGATAGATCTATTTTGGAGCTAATCTCAGTAGAATAGGAAGCTTGTTGTATCTTTGTCTGTTTTATAGGACTTATTGAGGAGCTTAGGATTAAATCTCAACTTGGACTATGCAAGGACAAACGCCATTAAAAAGGTACAATTTTCTTCTTCCTCTTCATACATTATCTTAGTTAGATCTAAAAGGATGTTAGTGACCAATGATAGCACCCTTTCTGTCTTGGTCTTAGGAATCTAGAGACCAAGAGGGTATCCACTTGTCCATAGGGGGATACACCTATAACAATGAGGACTTAAACAAGTTTGAAGTAGAATTTAGTCAACAATAAAGACGACTTGAAGAAGAAATCATCTCCTTGAAGACCCAACTTGAAGAAGCAAAGAGAATGAAAGAAGTTATGAAGATCCAAATGATGAAGAAAGATTTGAAAATCTTGAATAAGAAGTTGTATCATTAATGGTTGAAGTTGACAAGCTCAACAAGAACTAGAAGAGCTCTCAAGTACTAGAATATATTATCTGTTGTCAAAGATCACCATTCAATAAAACAGGTCTTGGATACATTGGTGATGCCTCATGCAAAGAAAATGAAAATATAAATTTCATCAAGAATGTCAAAGAGAGTGGAATATCCACACAAACAACAATGAAAGTTGAAGCCAGGTTGTTGAAAAATAAGAATGAAGAGAAGGATAAGAATTATGTAGACATTCTCAAAGGAAGGAATCATGATCAACAAGAGTAAAAAAGGAACGAATGCAAAAGATACGTATCTCATAGAAGACCTTTTATCCATAGGTATCAAAGAGGCTTCAATCATTACGAATGAAAAAATAGAAGAGAAGATCAGCTAAGGCATGAATTCAGAAGGACTACATCACAAAGAAGATCATTTATTGCCAGGTATCAAAGTTTATTTTTTGTTTATTTTTTTACTTGTAATAACTTTTGACATAAAGTTGTAGATTACAGAGCTTATGGAAGAAATGTTGAAGAAATAAATGTTTATGTGGCTCTATACAATATTAAATGTTACAAATTCCACAACTATGGACACATAGCCCATGATTGTAGAAGCATGATGGATACTTCCATGAAATAAAACATTGATATCAGGTACAAAAAGGTTTGGATAATAAATAAAGAACAAAAAGAGCAGGTGAATGAAGTACTCCTAGAAATCATACTCTTAGGATTTGCAATAGTGAGAAATCATGATGAATCTACAAGTAAAGAGGAAGATGTCATAATTTAGAAGGATGATCCTACAACAAAGCAGACTTATATATTGTTCTAATCCATCTGGCTTGGAGACTCTTAGTAAATGTGAATATTGAAGAGGGGGAGTCTAAGAAAAAATTATAGATTAGATAACTATTTTTTGGGCAGTCTGAAGTACTTCTTTGCAGATTTTGGGAAGGCAGATTCAGAACGGTTTGATGGAAGGGGTACAAAATGTCTTGTGATGGATTGGAGTTTGATTTGAAGAAAAAGCAGATCAGTGGACATATTTTATTCATCTTGAAGAGCATAAATATGCAGTAATAAGTTGTAGCAGATTAGAAGAGGCTCTCAGAACAGTAAAGTGGCATTTTAGTCAACATTGTGTATAGTTGAGTAGCAGAGTTGTGGACAGTTTTTATATGGATAGAAATGATTTCATGAGACATTTGACAGGTATAGAAGACAATACTTGACATGAACCAGAGAGGATACATGACAGTGGATGAAATCATGAACTCAGAAGGAATTGCAGAACAGAATATGGACTCATTGTAAAGCATATGACTTAGAAGTAAAGCATATTGACAAGTGAAAACAACTAGTCATGTGAAGGTAAGTAGTGAAAGTAACAACAGGATAGAGAGAAACCATCAGGAAGAATTATATTGTCAAGAGAATATTGTTGGATGATTATTTCATTGATGTAAGTTCAGTGAATATGATAATAATTGAATTCAAGTGATGAAGGAACCTTAACATGAATGCTTTTCATATACATTAGCAGATTACAGTAGTAGGAAGCACCAATGGACTAGAAGCACTGGAAGAGAGGAACGAAAGCATATAAAGGAGGCCCCAAATTGATCTACATGACATCTTGCAAAACAATGCAAGGGGAGAGAAATCATTAGAGGGAATTACCATTAATGTCAAAGGGGAAGAGAAAGAAAAAAAGTAGAAGAGAATGATTAGAAGCATGAATACATGGGAATGCATGAAGAGAGAGAGAGAGAG
>CBVK0100027462.1:0-12829 GCA_900067695.1 Picea abies | reverse complement strand
TTAGTATTCCAACAATTGGTATCGGAGCAATTCTTCAAGAAACAGTCTAACCATTAGAAGGAGATCATGGAATATGCTAATATTGGAGTGTTACACATCAAATTTCCACACCTAGGTACCATGCCCTAAGTGTTGCAAGTGTCGTAAAAATGTCATATGCACCTTTCTAAGTGTCGCATACACCTCAACACCATGAAATAATATATGTCACAATCCCTAGTCAATGTGGAGGAGAAATATATTATATGGAGGTCAAAATACCATGTGCACATGAATTATTATTAATATTCATGAAAAGGAAATTAATTTATTGTGAGAACCCACCTCACATTTGGTTTCCTATTTTTAAGGGGAGGTTGAGGATCTCATGGATGGTTGAAATATTTCCTCCCTAAAATCCTTGAGAGATATTTCCTCCCTAAAATCCTTAAGAGATATTTTCTCCCTAAATATATTGGAGATCCCATTTTAGTGGATCTGATGAGTGATCCTCTCCATGGTGGTTAAGCCTCCAAATACTATATAATGAGGGCTTTCCATAGAGAAGGAAAGAATATTTGAGGTATCGAACTTATGATCTTGGGAGAAAGATTTTGTTTATGATCTTGGGAGCATCGTGCAAGGGCTAGACGAGGAAGACTTGAGAGGTTGCTACAACTGCATATATAGATTGTAAGTACCTTATAATGTTCTCATTAATATATTCTTGGCCTTTTCCCTTCAAGTGTGTGTATGGTTGCATATACTTGTCTATTGTTAATAAATTTAGTTTAAGATAATCTTGGTAGAGTAGGAAGTTTTCATTGTCTTCACTGTCTATTGGATTGCAGATATCATTAAGGAGCTTGGAAATCATGTTCAACCTGGATTAAGTGAGGTTAGGCTTCAGAAAAAGGTACATCATACTTTCTTCATCTTTTCCCTTTTACTAGATTAACTACATTAAAAGGAATATTAGTATCCAATGTTAGCATCTTTCTATCTTGGTAATAGGGGTTTATAATCCAAGAGGATATTCACCTGTCTGCAGGGGATTTTTCCTACTACATGGAGTACCACAGTTTGATGTCCAAAACTATGCCTTATGGAGAAGAAGGATGAAAACACATGTACATTCACAAGGATTTGATGTCTGGTGAGAAACAGTAGATGGATACAATGCATTAACCACTCCACCAATAGAAAAGGATGGAAAGAAACTTGAAGAAAACAATTCAAGGGCCAAAAATGCTATTTTGAATGGTCTAACTGAATTAGTACATGTCAAGATTATGCACTATGAATCCACAAAGGAAGTTTGGGAAAACTTCATAATATCTATGAAGGTGATGCCAAATTCAAGGGATATAAACTTTGGACCTCTAGAGCCAAGTTTGAACAATTGAAGATGAAGGAAGATGAAGATATTTTTGCTTATTTTCTATGAATTGATGAAATATTCAATTCCATTAAAGGTTTGGGAGAAGAGATGAAAGAACCAATCATTGTTCAAAAGGTACTAAGGTCTTTACCTATGAGATATGATCTAAAGATTTCATCCCTGGAAGAAAGAGAAGACTTAGCTACATTAAGCATGGACGAGCTACATGGGATACTCATAGTTTTCAAAATGAGGATAGAGAAAGATAATCAAGTCACAAAGGAAGCAACATTCAAGGCATCCAAGAAGTCAAAGAAGAAAAAAAAGAAAAATTCAAAATCATATTGTAGCTGCATCGACAATTCAATGGAAGATGAAGAAATGGAAAACTTCATAAGAAAGATTAAAAGAGGAACCAACAAGTACAAAGGTAGGATTTCATTGAAACATTTAATTGTGGTGGTATTGGTCATTTTTCTTCTAAATTTCCTTATGCTAAAAATAAAAATAGTGATGAAGAAGATGATCTTAAGAAGAAAAACAAAATTCAAAAGGGAGATCGGAGAAGAAACAAAAAGAAATTTTTCAAGAAGAGTTTCTACTTGAAGGAAGATAGTTCATCATCAGAAGAGGATGATGACAATGACAATGGTACAGAAATATTACTCTTCATAGTGGTAGAAAATGATGAAGAAGATTTCGAAGAAGAAGGTGAAGTCGATCTCAGAGCATAACTAATCAGTTCCTTAGAATAACTAAGGAAGGAAAGAAAGAGAAACAAGTCACTCAAGGTAGATCTAAAGATGAAATAAGGATATCAGAATACCAATAAGTCGAGCAAATGATCACGAAGTCAAAAATTCAGGTAGAAGAAGACATAAGGATTGAAGAAACACTCGGAAATCAGTTGGAAGAAAAGGAAAAGGTGATTGAAATTTTGGAAGAAGAAATAGTCACTCTTAGAAAATATCTTTAGAAGAAAGATATGCAGAAGAATAACACCAAAATAATATATTATATCATCAATAGTCAAAGGCCATACTATGATAGGTATGGGCTAGGATACAATCAGATGTAGATTGAGAAAGGTTCAAGCTCCAAGAAAATAGAACAAGAAGCAGAACAAAGAAGCTATGCATAAGTCATCAGAAGTTCTCCTAAGAAGGAAGAAGGAAAAAAGACCCAAGAAGAAGATCACAGAGAAACTGTACCATCTAGAAGATTCAAAATTTATAATCATTTGCAACAAGCAAGACCTCAAGAAGAAGAATACTTCAGAAGAGCAACACCATTCAGAAGATCTTCCACCTCTAGGCATCAAACTATTTTTCTTGTCTTATGTTATTAGTGTAATATTTTTGTACACAAAGTTGTAAACTGTAGATCCTAAGAAAAAAATCAACTATGAAGCCTACTCAAATAATAGTTATCCAATAAGGCCTTATGAAACATAGAACAAAAACTACAACAGTTTTGGACCATTGAGTAATGAAGTGGAATGTTACAAATTCAACAACTTTGGACATATGGCCAAATATTGTAGATTTACTATTCCCCTAAGAGAATCGAAACAAAATACAAACAATCATAAACAAGAATCACAAAGAATATGGATAAGAAAGCAGGATCAATTTGAAAATGAAGAATGTTTGCTTGCTCTACAAGATCAACATAAAAAAGGTGGGTGGTATGTTTACATTGGTTTTTCAAAGCATATGACAGGTGAAAAGAACATGTTCCTTACCCTAAATAAGGAACATGATGGATCAGTTTCATTTGGCAATGATAATTCAACCATAATTACAGGAAGAGGCACAATCAATCTTGGAAGTAAGGATGCCAAGGCAGAAAATGTTCTACTAGTTGAAGATATGAAGCACAATCTACTAAGTGCAATTCAAATGTGTGATCAAGGACACAAACTTTTGTTCGGCTTAGAAAAAAGTGAGATAAGAAAAGAAGGATTAGGCAGGTTGGTGGCTACAGCTATGAGAACCCCAAACAACATATATGTCCTGAATGAAATTGGAAACAGAAGATGTTGCTTAGGAAAGGAAAATCAAAGTTAGCTATGGAACAGAAGGATGGGTCACATGAACTTTGATAATCTTGTCAAAGCTAGAAAAAATTAATTAGTAAGAGAAATGTCTGAGATTTTAAAACCAACAAATACTTTATGTTAGCATTGTCTACAGGGAAAACAAGCTAGGACCAGTTTCAAGTCAAAAGAGTACTCTACAACAAAAACATTGAAAATTGTACATACCGACCTATGTGGACCAGTGAGAACAAAGGGATTGAACGACAAATAATAGTTTATCGTATTGGTTGATGACAACACAAGAATGATTACGGTCATATTTCTCAAGAAGAAGTCAGAGGAATTTGAAAACTTCAATATATACAAAGAAATGGTTGAAACTAAGATAGACTTGAATATCAAATGTATAAGATCAAATAATGGTGGATATTTTACATCAAAATAATTGTGGATATTTTACATCAAAATAATTTACATATTTATCTGGTGAACATGGAATAAAAAGGAAATTATCAATAGCCAGGACATCGCAGCAAAATAGAGGCGCTGAAAGAAATAACAAAGCAATATAGGAAGTGGCTAGAAATATGTTGAAATATTCCAAGTTGGGTGACATATTTTGGGTATAGGAAGTACATACAGGTGTTCATATTTTGAATAAAGGAATGCTCAGAAGAAACAATGATAATACTCCTTTCTATATTTGGAAAGGAAGACGATCAAATGTGAAGCATTTTAGAGTATTTGGAAGAAAATGTTGCATCAAGAGAGAACATGGCATGATTGGAAAATTTGAATCCTAAGTTGACAAAGGAATATTTTCGGGTACTCAAGAAAGTAGGGCATATAAATGATTCAATCTGAGACTTAGCAGAATCATGGAAAACATCAATGTAACAATTAACGATAAAAATGTACCAAAGGTCAAAGAAGGAAGCAAAGATTCAAAAAATCACAATGACGAAGAAGATCTAAAAGAAGAAGAAGCAGAAGAAGAAGCAAAAGAAGAAGAAGAAGAAGAAGAAGAGCAACCAAAAGTAGAGAAAGAGGAAGATGAACAACAAATACCTCCCAAGAAACCTAGCTGATGAGTGCAGAAAAATCATCCACTAGAACAAATTATTGGGAATAAAGATGTAGGAGCTGAAACCTGAAGAAGCATACATTCACCAGAACAACAACACCTAGCACTATTATCCACAATCGAATAATAATAGACAATGACTATGGATGAAGAATTGGATTGGGTATAGAAGAATGATACATGGGAAATGGTTCCAAGGCTAAAAAACAAGAACATGATGGACACAAAGTGGGTTTTCAGAAACAAAATGAACAAATATGGACATGTAACCAGAAACAAGGAAATATTAGTATGCAAAGGATATACTTATGTTGAAGGCATATATTTTTAAGAAACATTTTCCCTAGTTGCTAGGATGGAAGCAATCTGATTGATCTTAGCCTATGCATGTTCCAAAAGAGTCAAGGTGTATCATATGGATGTTAAATCATCCTATCTTAATGGAGAATCAGAAGATGAAGTCTACATCGAACATTCAAAAGGAGTTCTACTATCAGAAAAGGATGACTATGTGTGCAGGCTGAAGAAAGCATTGTATGGACTTAAGCATGCCCCCAGAGAATGGTATTCAAGATTGGACACGTATCTTCAAAAAAAAGGATTTAGGAAGGGAAATAAAGACAACAATATCCACATAAAAGTTGATCAAGACGATATATTTATAATTGAAGTTTATGTAGATGACATTATATTTGGAAGTGATGATGACAAGATGAGTAAAAATTTTTCCAAAGACATGCAAAATGAATTCAAAATGTCTCTTCTTGGTGAGTTAACTTTCTTTTTGGGATTACAGATATGTTAGCGTGATAAAGGTATATTCATCTCCCATACCAAGTATATCAGAGAAATTCTAAAGAAGTTTGGAATGGAATATTGCAAACTCGTGAGTAATCCTATGCAGACCAGTTGTGAGTTAAGAAAGGATGAATATTCTAAGGATGCATATCAGAGACTCTATAGATTGATGATTGTCACCTTACTCTATGTGACATCATCTAGACATGATGTGATGCAGGAAGTTGGATAGCTTGCAAGGTTTCAATCAACACCAAAGGAAACACATGTTATGGGAGTAAAGAGGATATTCAAATATCTCAAAGGAACAAAAGAGTTTAGGTTATGGTATCCAAAAGGGAATGATCTATCTTTGGTATCCTACACAGATGTAGATTGGATAGGAAGCATTGTTGATCGAAGAAGTACTAGCGGAGCAACATTTTACTTGTGTGATTGTCTAGTATCATGGTTGAGCAAGAAATAATCATCGATATCTTTGTCCACATCAGAAGCAAAGTATATTGCACCAGCAACATGTTGCACTTAAGTTCTTTGGATGAAGCAAACCTTGAAGGATATATAAGTGAAGTATGATGATCCTATTTAAATGCTATGTGATAACACTAGTGCTATCAATATCTCTAATAATTTAGTGATGCATTCCAATACAAAGAATATTCCAATCAAGTTTCACTTTCTATGGGAACAAGTCATAGATAAGAACATCAAGCTAGATTTCATTGGGAAAAAAGAGTAGATTGCAGATATATTTGTTACACATCAATATTACTCAATTGGATAAGTGTCGCATGTTCCTCTCAACTGTCACAAGTGTCGCATGTTCCTTACAACTTTCACAAGTGTTGCATGTTCCTTACAACTTTCGCAAGTGTCGCAAGTTGTTCACAAGTGTCACAAATGTTGTTCAAGCATGATGCCATAATAACGACACTAAGGAGGCACTTAAAATATCTCATACACTTGATTTGGAGGAGGGAAAATGATTAACTAAAGTCAAGGAAGTCTTATCACCTGAAAGGAGCCCTTAAAATAGGATTTTGAAGGAGAGCGCTCCCCTATGGCATCATTAGGATCACTAGCGCTCCCCCACAAGCTACTGGGGAGCATTATAACAAAAATCCACCTCTCTGAAGGAGCACTACCCATCCTTAGAGTGATGGCGCTCCCCTTGAGCCTCCTAGGGAGCGTTATAACACCCTAATGCTCCTTTTCAAGGAGCGCTGTCTAATCTGGGTAGTGGTTGGCCCATTGAGGAGAATAAGGGGAGGATTCTCAAGTTTAGAAGGCAGTTTCTTTCGAATTCTTGGTTCCATCAGGAGATCCCTGATCTAAGGAGGGGATTCCTCAACTTATTCTAAAGATAACTCAAGAGGTTAAGATTCTCTTAACCTATATAAACAGGCTCTATGATGGTGAAAAGGGGGAAGAATTGCTAGCATGAAACCTATGATCTCATAGAAAACACACAGTGAACTGGAGGAGAGTAATCATTGAAGCTGTTGTCATCTGGATCGTGGATCTTTCGAGCAAGGGTTAAGATGAAGAGGACTTGACGAAGTTGTCGCATTCACATCTACGATTGTAAGTAACTACTGTCACTGTTCTCATTAATATGACATGCTTGGCCTGTTTCTTTTTAGTTTGTGTCTGATCTTACATAAACTTATATCTGGTAGATAGATATTTTTTCAAGCTAATATCAATAGATTAGGAAGTGGTCGTACTGTTGTTTTGTCTACAGAGCTTATCGAGGAGAAAACAATTGGAGCTCAACTCAGAGCGTGCAGGGACAAACGTCGATAAAAAGGTACTTCTGTTCTCCTTCCTCCTCATGCATTAGTTTGTATAGACTTGAAATGAAGTTAGTGTCCACATTAAGCACTTTCTGTCTTAGAGTTAAGAGTCTAGCTCTTTGAGGCGATCTACCTGTCTGCAGGGAGATTTTCCTACAACAGAAACTGGCGACTCCACTGGGGAATGAATCAGAACTTTCTTAGTTTTGTTTTTTCCTCTAGACCTTGACTTACCATTTTGATTGTTTTTAGACCTTGTTCACCCCTTCATATCTGATTTCACTTACTGATTGACTTTGTACTCCATCACACTCAGCTTACCTGTCAAAATTTGATCAAAATTTTGGTTTTTTGGACTTTTTAATGAGTTTTTTGAGCCTGGCGCCCCCCTGCCCATGTTAGCAGAGTGCCAACGCTCTGGAAAAAGCTTTATACTAGAGCACTAGCCCTTTTTGCCCCAAATTTCTTCAAAAATTTGCATTTTTTGAGGTCCAAACCCTATTTTTTGCTTGCTGAGCTGCTTTGTGATTCAATGATTCTTCCTTTGACCTATGACATCCTTTATCTTGAGAAGTAAACACCTTTTTGTTCAATTTTTATGCCCTTCTTCATTGTTTTTGATTTTTTGCTGTTGAGAGCTTGAAATCGATCTCCTGCTTTCTTCTCTCCTATCGACGGAGCGGGAACTCTAGTGAAGGACATTAGAAGTTTGTGACTCTTCTCATTTGGTTCTTTAAGGTCATTTGATCCAATCTCTTTCTCCTTCCTTTTGCATTTTTGGTGTTCTTTCTCTTGTTTGATTGCAAAAGGGTGTGTTGTTTGTGCAAAATCTGCATATTCTTGTCTGAATCTCCTTGATCTGAAAAGGTAGTTGGCAAGAGAAATTTTTCATTGAATTGATCATCATTCACATGAAAATGACAAAAGTACATCTTAATGATTAGTTTGCATATTAGTTTGCATTTCTGAAATGTGGTAGCATCATATTGGATTTGATTGAGAACAAAATTGATTGAGGGTGCATTCCTTATCAAGTGTTTGGTAGTGAAAACGACTCTTCCTCTTTCCCTTAAATAGGTATTAATTGAAAAGAAATGATTTTTTATCATACTTCATGCATATTTTCGGGAAATGAGTCATCATTCCATCAGTTTCACTTTCATACACCCTCTGAGTAAACAACAGCCATTAAAATCAATGCTTAACTAAAATCTATCATACTTTTTACATCTTTGTTAGCAAACCTACATTAGTTTAAGGTGTACGGCTTTGGAATAGGTTGAAAGGATAACTTTCCAAAGATATCAAACAAACTTAGTATCTTGCGGTAGGGAGAGTGAAATCCAATTGTCGTATTAGCTTGCTGGGATCCCCCTCTCACACAGGGGTTACGTACGAGGTCGCATTCAGGTGAGTTACAGAGATTATCCCTCCGTGGCCCAACTGTTTGTAGTGGTCAGATCATATATTGGGGGTCACTGGAAGGTATACCCACGATTATGTGTGGGAGCCTTTCGGGTTGATTTTGGACTTGTTATCCTACCCATACGTTCCAATTGGACTATCGACTATACCCACCCAGGGGCTGACTACAAGTTGGTGACCTTAGTAGCCATAATATTTAGGGTCTCACACAAGGTGACTGTGAAGGGAAGTCTCACTGTACCTGAAACAGACATTGGTCAAACTCACTCGGGCTCCTTGGAGGGTAAATCCACAATTACTGTGTGGAAGATTGCACCAAGGCGTAAGTCTGTTAAGTAGGTTGCCAACGTAACTGATCCACCCACTCTATCCCCTCCCCTTCCTATTTTGATCTCGCAACATTGGATTTCATCACCAACTAGTGGTTTCATCGTAGGAAGGTTTGTTTGATTGATTGCTTCTCAGATTCATAGCGTGTGTTGTTTGTTTTACTTAGTGGACCTTAGGTCGAGTCAGTGTTAATGGCATCGAATCCTGGGAGTACCAATGGAGGAACCCCTTCTACTGGGGAACCTTATACCTTTTTTTCTTTTGGAAACTTTGGTCCTCCATATGTTGCCACACTGAGTCTTCCAGGACTCACTATTGGATTACCAGTTTGGCTGTTCCCCACTCCAGTGATCCCGAATCCTCCCAATGTTTCAGTTTCACCTAATACTTTAGATGTCAATACACCACTCACACATCAACCTCACGTCAAATTTTTGCCTTCTTCGCCCATTAAGTCTCCTTCCATTTCTTCTTCTTCGCCTAGTGAAAGCTCTAAAGCAAGTAATCAGGTTGATCGGAAGAAAAAGAAACAGAAAGAGAAGAAGAAGAAGAGCCCAAAAAGGACCAATACCCCAACAACATCTGATGTTGGATCCAAACAACTAGTTACTGTTGATAGTACTGGGAGTGTTGATGAAATAAACAAGATTAAAATGAAGAATCCAAAACCCAAATTCCCTTGCAGCCTTTGTAAGGGTGACCACTTTCTGAGGGATTGCCCCGGTCTTACCCAGGTCTTAGAGATGTGGTCGTCCACGTCACTAGCCTCTATTGTTCATGCCAATGATACCCTGACAACTAGTGATGTTAAGGTTGGTAAGAAGAAGAAAACTGTTAAGTTCCCTTGCATGTTATGTAAAGGTGATCATTACTCTCACCTTTGTCCTCGTATGGATGAGGCTTCTTCTCTTTTGGAAAAACTTCAACTTCCAAAAGGTTATCGTAAGCTTTCCCCCAACCCATCGTTAGTCGATGGACTGGTCAATTCGGTTCCATCCTCAGTCAGTCTGGTTGATCAGGTGGTCAATCTAGTTTCCTCCTCGATTGAACCACAAGCCCCAGTAGCTAATCCAGTTCCGTCATCGATCAACACCACTCTTCATCAAAAGAGTGTAACCCAAGTGGTTGATTCATTTTCATCCTCGGTCAATCCCACTCTCCCGTTAGAGAGTGACACCAAAGTGGTCGATCCGTTTCCACCCGTCGACCCCATTCTTCCCTTGAAGAATGAAACCAAAGTGGTCAATCCAGTTCTATCACCGGTCGATCCCACTCCTCCTTTGATGAGTGCCAAAGTGGTTGATCTAGTCCTTTCCTCGGTCAGTCCCACCCTTCATCTGAAGAGTGATAAAGTGGTTGCTTCGGTTACATTATCAGTCAATCCCACTCTTCTGTTGAAGAGTGACAAAGTGATTGATCCAGTCCCTTTCTCGGTCAGTCCCACCCTTCATCCGAAGGGTGCCAAAGTGACTGATCCAGTCCCTTCCTCTGTCAGTCCCACTCTTCCTCTCAAGAGTGCCAAAGTGGTTGATCCAAGATTGCCATTGGTCGATCCTACTCTCCCTTTATAGAGTAAGTCCGATACTGCCCACGTTTTTCTCGTTAATACAGACTCTACCATGCCGGGGGGAATTCCTCATTCTCCCACGAAACCCCCTCCAAGTGATGAGGCCATCCTTTTTTATTGGGGTGCACTAACTAGACCTCGTCTTCCCTCTCACATTCCTTTCCAAATTACAGTACAGGTTTATGTTCAGGATGTTCCTCAAACGCTGATAGATGAAGGTGCGTCCGTTAGTATTTTTTCCTCTGTTGCTTGGCATGCTTTGGGTTGTCCTCAGCTTGCACCAGTTACACAGAATCTGTTGGCTTTTAACATAAGAACCAGTCAACCTTTAGGGATCCTTCCTCAGTTTCCTATAACTTTGAGAGGGAATACTATCTTTATTGATGTCATGGTAGTCCGAGACCCCTTGGATTTCTCTTTACTCCTTGGGAGGGATTATTTCTATGCCATGAAAGCTATTGTATCCAATATTTTCTGCATGATATCTTTCCCTCATGATGGAAGAATTGTGACTATTGAAAAACTTTCATTCATCGGCCCTGACTGGATTACCTCCCTAAGTGGTTCTTATATGCACACAGTATCGCCCCCGCCACATGTCAATTATGTGGCATTGTCTCCCATGACCTCAACTTCCAATGATTTGTATCTGGTAGTTGACATGGTGATCTCTTCAGTAGGGCTATTGGAGCCTAATATCCTTACCCCTACCAACACCCTCGACGTGTGTTCCTTCCAGGGTGATTATCTTTCATCCAGTGAAGATCTCCTAGAGTCCATGATTGAGTTTTGTCCCTTGACATGGTATCCTTCCAGAGCGTTATCCTCTTGGAAACCATGATCAAGAAGAAGCCATGAGCAAATTTTTTCTTCTCAGTGGCAAGCTCGTTAAAAAATGAAATAGAGGCTTTGAGCATAGTTTTCCTCTCTGTAGCAAGCTCGTTAAAAAATAAAACAACAATTTGGGGATCGAACCTGTAACCTTGAGCATAGTTCTTTTCCTGTGTTAAGCTCATTAAAAAATGAAACAATTACCTTTCCCTTCGAGTTGAGTCTTTCGTCAGATCTCGTAGATTTCGAGTCGAGTCTTTCGTTAAGTCTTGTTTTTGAACCTTCAGTTCATCCACCTGTATCCTTTTTCTCCATCTGGCACAGAAATTGGTGGCAAACTCAAAGTCGGTGAATGAATTGAAGCTTGGGGGGCATGTCTTCAGCCTTTGATGATCATTCTGGAGTTAAGCCACTAGCTCTCAAGCTGGGGGCATACCAAGATTAGTCTTTGTTCTTTCTCGTGCTCGAAAATACATGAGAATGTATCCGGGTAGACTTTTATCTCTTTTTCAGACCTGTATGGATATACGAAAAAGGAACCCCCTGGAGTCTCCTTTAACCTCTTTTCAAACTCTCTAAACATGAAAAGATCGCCGAGTGATCTTGATTCCTTTCCCACTCATTAAAAGGTTTGAAAGGGCGTCTTTCGAGTGATAATTTATCTCTTTTTCAACCTTGCGAGACTAACATTACGAAAAAGGACAACCTTGGAGTTATCTTTAAGTCCTTTTCAGACTCTCTAAATATGAAAATATTACCGAGCGACCTTGTTCTCTTCACACTCATTAAAGTATTTGAAGAAAACGTATGTTGAGCGATAGTTTATCTCTTTTTCGGTCTTGTCAGACTACTTTACGAAAAAGGAACTGAGAGATTTCTCTTTTAAGTGTTTTTTCAGACTCTATAATCATGAAAAACCTTCGAGTTTTCTGTCTTTGGACTTGTTAAAGAAAACATCGACAGGCCCATACGGGACCAAACCCTTACTTCTTCCAGCTCATTAAACAAAGGAAGAGGAACTTACCAAAGGTGAGTTTTATCGAGCATGTGTTACCCTCATCAAGCTCGTTAAATTAAAAAGAGGTACTCGTCTATCTGGATGGGGGGAAAAATTGAAAGAAGCAAGCCAAGTAGTTGTTTTTGAGAACATCACCCAATAAATCTTAGAGTCGCCCTTGAACACGACACTTTGTCTTTGCGCACATCTTAATCCGCTGAACCTATGCACTGAGCCAATCCTTTAAGTTTCTTTTACTCCTTTGTGTCACCTGACGTAAGTCACAACATCCACTACATTGTCAAGTTTTGGTCCATGTCATGTTTCTGCTGTTATGCCTCAGTGTTCAAGGGAAGTATCCGCCTCAAGAGTCATCCATCACAAATATCTTGTCTCAATACCCATGTCAGTCCATGTTCATTTGATCTACCAATTACATCTCTGTGTTCATTTCGTGTCGTTGATGAGGGATACATCAAGGCCCTCCTTCGACGAGTCTATTCCTATCGACCTCAACACATCATCCAGGAACTAGAACTAGAAACCAATTAGTAATTTGGGACCTGCATGCCTCAATGGCAGGCCTGTGAGATCGGAAGA
>CBVK0100027461.1:0-10777 GCA_900067695.1 Picea abies | reverse complement strand
CATCAAAAGTGGTCCACATACTTGTAGCAATTCCACCTCAACATCAAGTATAAAACATGAAGCACCAATCGCATCGCTGATTTTCTCAGCAGACCATCAGTCGCGACACTCACCACGGTGCTATACTCCTGCGGCCATGAGACCTATGGATTCCCCCAACTCTATGAGACAGACCTGGACTTCGCCACCACCTACCAAATGTTGGGTGCAAAGGTAGTTATCGATAATTTTCATCTTCAGGATGGGTTGTTGTGTCATCTGGGCCATATCTGTGTTCCATCAAGTGAGTGAGTGAAGCTAATATTGGAATCCCACTATAGTCGAGTGGCAAGACACTTCGGCATCAAAAATACAGTGGCAATGCTATAGAAACATTTCTACTAGCCGAAACTTCGACAGGAGGTCAACAAGTATATCAGGTCTTGCACTGCCTATGCTATTGCCAAACCGACCACTAAGAAATGGGGCTTGTACACCCCTCCTCCTACTCCTGATAGGCCATGGGAATCCATCTCAATGGACTACATGTCAGGCCTCCCATGCACCAATTAGGGAAATGATTTTTTTTGTGTGGTTGTTGATCGCTTTTCTAAGATGGCGATTCTGGTTGCCTACAAAAAGAACATCACAGCAGAGGCCACTGCCAAGATATTCTTTGAATGAGTCTGGGTACATTTTGGAATCCTAAAAAACATTGTCTCAGATTGGGACAGTCAATTTCTCATCACATTTTGGTCGAGCCTCTGGTCACTACTGGAAACCAAGCTCACCAAATCCATGGCCTTCCACCCCCAGACAGATGGCCAAACTGAGGTCATTAATCGAATGATTGTGCATATCCTTTGCATGTATAATTCAAAGTACCCTCACACATGGGATGAGACCCTTCCCTATGTCCAACATAGCTACAACCGAGCCCCGCATAGCTCAACTGGCCACAACCCCTTTCAGGTGGGGTTGGGATTCCAACCATTGGGTCCCATAGATGTTGCACTTCCCCTTGTGGTCACCTCAACCGATTCATATCCTACTCTAATTGAAGCTGAAAAAGCCACCCGGTTCATTGATAATATCTATCACATCCGCCAACAGGTTCAGGATATCCTACATAAGTCCAATGACAAGTACAAGCAGCGCCATGATCAACATCAGGTGCCACATAGGTTTCAGGTAGGCAACAAAGTTTGGTTGCACTTGCAGAAAGAACGCCTTACAAGACCCCATCAGAAGCTTTTCCCAATCCGTTATGGGTCATACACCATCACCAAGGCCATGGGGGATAATTCTTTTGAGCTCAACATTCCTCCTTTCGTTGGCCTGCACCCAGTGTTCAACGTGGATCTCCTTTGCCCTTATTTCCCACCATTATTGGACACCTCAGATGTAGCAGAGTAGCTGACACTAATGGAGCTCAACACCGACTGCATACAATAAGCATCCAACGATCATATTGTGGACACACATATCAAGGGAACTTGACAACAAAGGATCCATCTTTATTGAGTCGTCAAAGCAGGGCAACTCCTGCACGAAAGCAAGTGGCTCACCCGAGGCCAAATTCAGCAGAAATTTCCTCATCTCATGGGGGAACTCAACACAATGGAGACCATTGATTCTTAAAGAGGGAGGATTGATCCAGGTGGATATCGGTGGCCACCCACCTCTTCCAATTGGCTCAAAATAATTTTCTGACAATTTTGGCAATTTACTATTTTTAGTAGTTTTAACTTCCGAGGCCATTTTGAGAGCCTAAATGAAGTTTTTTCAGGATCGATCTCTTCAATTATAGTTGAAGGTATTATTTATCCCCCAAAATGAATCTCCTCGACAATACCTTTCCAACGGGCTATCATACACCTAAAACAGAGATCGTATGCAAAAGTTACGACCCCGGGAACTTGATGTACTTACTTACCCAAACGAGGCCCACATGACTTTTGGCGCTTCATCTCCTAGTGTTAGGTTTTTAGATGTCTAGGGTTTTTGGCATTCCTGTTTATTGCAAAAATGCCTTCAAAGCCTCATTGTAATCATCTTCTTGCAAATGAGCACAACCGTCACATCTCTTCTTAGAGATAAGTCGCCACCATTCCAACAAGCTTGTTTCCGTTGCATTTATAGTTTCAATTTATTTCCTTATTGAATAGAAAACCAATTTTATTGTATCTCTTTTATTTTGTGTTAAGCACCTGTTAATAATCTGTAGTCATTTTTTTCTTCTTATAAAATCCAGATCACTTGACAACTAGGGGGCGACCACGTGCCACTCATGGATTGAGCACTGAATAAGCAGGTGGCTGCAAACATCAATCCTCGTTCATTGGTTGAACCCTCCTCGGGATCAGGATGTGATTTGAATATTAAGGGGGGGCCATCGAAAGTGGTTTGGACCCACACCACTTTTGGGCTTGAAATGTACCTCTTCTTTCCACTTAGCCACCTCGCAAAAATGCAGTTTGGATTTCGGCCCACCCTTTGGATTTTAACGCCCACGCAGTTTGTGGCGCCAAAATGACTGGTGGTTGTCAATCCGATCGTGATCTGTGATCTGGGCACGCTGGCTATTTTAGCTCCCCCGCCAAAGTTTTATCCACCTGCTAACTGCGTAATCCTTCCAACTACGTTTAGGGATGGTGCTAAATCGAAATGCACAGGGTATCTTTGTTGTTGCAAACTACACTTGCCTGCTTCCCTGCACCTATGGATGTCGACTATGAACCTGGGTAACTTTATGTGATAACACAGTGTTTGGAGGAAACTATTTTTAACTGGAGTACCACCATGCTTGTATGCATGAAGAGACAACTCACAAAGTGTCGACGATGTACTAACAAGAACTTCGGGTTTAGTACCATTATATGCTCCTTCTTTGAGAGGGTGCCTAGTCTCAGTCCCAGAGAGATGGTACAAGGGCATGTAGCCTCTTTCCCAGTAGTGAGTAGGTGGGTAGCTTAGCTGCCTAGATAGGGAGGAGGGAGGACTATAGAGGCCTTCGATGACAAATTTTTTGACTGGTGGGCATGTCAGATCTCGATGATCGAGGATTACCCCTATGCAGGGATCAACTTTATCAGAGAGCCAAACATGCCTGTGCCTCCCGGCGAGGAGCGTGGCGAGATAGGTAGCATATATTTTAAATTTCATTAAATTTTTAATTTTCATATATATCTTTTTTATGTGTGTGTAGAGTAATGACTTGTGAATTTGTTGTGTACATATGTGGGGCTTGTTCGATCGACAAACTTCACCAGGACTCTACGTCATCCTCGACCAAAGGCGGAACCAACAACGACAGGAGAACCAACAACTATGGGAGGACCCCTAATCAGAGGGGCTGACAAAGTCTTATGATGAGTGGAGCAAAACCTCACTTCACTCACTCGTGTCATTGCTATGGCCGAGATCAAGGATCTCCCCCCGACTATGCAGCCACATGTAGTAGGGGTGCCTCAGACTTGGTTCCAACTGTTCCGACATCTTGTGAATGTCGTCATTCATTATAGCAAGGCAAATAAGCCTCGTCCTTAGATAGTGTCAGACCATGGATGTGTCAAGGGAACTTTTTGTACTATATATATTTTTTGAGGGCGTAAGCCCAACGATGTAGACCGATGAATTTTAAGGCTTTTATGCCCACTTTCGTACTAATAAAACAATTTTTTGGATATATATATATATATATTTCTTTATGGATAACATTTTTTACAAATGTATTTACATGTGTGTGTGTGTGCTTTTCTTTTTATGTGTGAGAAACATGCCAATCTAAAACTTGATTAGCTAGAGTATTTGTTAAATGATTAAATATCCTAGGAACATGGATATATATAATGTAATCAAAAGATTGTTCTAAGAGACGTACCCTAAGGAATCGTTGGTGTAGAGTGGGATCATAAATATGATAAACCCCATTTAACTGGGACACAACCAACTGAGCATCTAGGTAAACCCAAAGTCGATAAATTCCATGTGATAAAGCATCACAAAGAAATTACATCACTGCGATGTACTCGACAACATTATTTGTTGTGTCACCTAGATAAATACCTCTAGAAGATGGCAACTGGCCTCTAGGTGTGAAAATCACCCAAGCTATAGAAGCAAGCCGTTGAGTGTGTCGGCTAGCACCATCTGTGAACCCAAAATAAACCTCTGATTCACTTGACATCTACCACAGTGAAAAACAAGACATAAATAACTACATTTCCACAAGACAAAAAAGAAAAAAAATATATAAGAGACTATACATATATACAATAAGCCACCTAGGTCACCAACCTAAGAGTAGTACTTCTTAAGGTAGAGCCCATTTCTAGGCTCCGCTAAAGCATTTCTCTCATAATCAACCAGACGATAAGCATCCTTCTCTAAGATCCATTTCACAATGAATGGTCTGAACCACATGGATTTGAACTTGCCTGACCCTAGGGGATCTTTGTCTTGATCATAGACCAGGACAAGATAGCCTTCGAAGAAAATACAAGGACAAACAGACTGATCATACTGACACTTGACTCATTGCTTATGAGCCTCATTGGCTAAGGCTGCATCACGATGTTGCTCATCAAGATGCTCGATATATAGAAGGTATTATTCAAGTGGTGAAGTGTCTGACAGTAATTCCATTGCCAACTTTAAAGGAGGAATCTGAAATTCAATAGGTAAGACTACTTCTAGATGGTATACGAGTTGAAAAGGTAAAAACCCAGTCGCAGTCTTCACAAACGTTCAATAGGCCCACAATGTTGAATACAACATCAAATGCCAATTTGACTTGGCATAATTGATCCCCCGCTGAAGAATAGTCTTGAGAGACTTATTCACAGCTTCAACCTAACCATTTGCTTGCAGGTAGTAGGGTGACAAATGTTCCTGTTTGAACCCAAGATCTGATGTTAATTCATTCATCATTTTGTTATGGAAGTGACTTCCATAGTCAGTGACAATCTCCTTTGGGATACTTAACCTTTCTACTATCTGATTAAAGATGAAAAGAGTCACGATTTCTCCATCATTGTTGAATGTTGGCATAGCTTTGACCCACTTCGTGAAGTAGTCTACTGCTATGATGATGTAACGATGCCCCATGGATGAAGCCGAGTGACATGTAGTAAAGTCAATCCATCACTTGGTGAATGGACCAACAACAATAACCAAAAACATAGGATCAGGGTGTGCCCACATCTTTCGACAAAAGATCTGGCATGGGTGACACTCCTTAACCACCTCCACACAATCCCTGATTAATGAGGGGAAAAAGTAACCTACATGTAGAATATTTTGGGATGTTTCCAACCCAGACAAATCACTACCACATGGTCTGGTGTGACAGTCGTTCAAAAAGAGCTCTACTTCCTCATGTGTAAGACATTGTCGAAGAATGCAATATATGCCTCGATGATACAAAGTGTCATCAAGTATAAGATAGTTTCGCGCTTGATGTCAAATTCGATGATGCTCATTGCGAGAAGCAGAAGTGGGGTACTTCAAATTATGGAGATACACAAGTATATCTCCATACCAGGAGTCCAAATATGCAAGTAGAAAAATATATCCATTGATAGGTGATTCTTCGGGCATGTTATCACTAGACTCGACTGACAGTTCTGAAATTAGTTCGACAACGACCAATGACTTTTTGGATTTCGCAAAAACAAAATCCAAGTCAAACTCCTGTAGGATTACTATCCATCTACTGATATTTCCGCTAATGACTTGTTGTGTTAACACATATTATAAAGGGTTGATGACAACAATGGCAGTGGTCTTGCAAAGAAAAATGTAGTGACGAAACATTGGATAGCGTGGACAACTTCCAAAGAAATTTTCTCAACATGAGAGTAGTTGAGTTCTGGTCCAACCAGGCCTTGGCTAAGATAATATATAACGTTCTCTTCGCGCATGTCATCTTCCTGAACCAAGACCATGTCGATGGTCGAATTCGCAGCAGCCAAATACAAAAATAAGTCTTTGTTATAATCAGGAGGCCAGAGCAAAGGGGCGGACGTTAGGGGACATTTCAATGCTTCAAAAGAGCACTGAGAAGATTCATCCCAACAGAATGGGACCCCTTTTTTCAAAATACGCATGAACCCTTTAGTGATCTCGGCATAATTAGCGACAAAACGCCGAAGAAAAGTCACTTTCCCCTGTAAGCTCTGAAGCTGTGGTATTGTGAATGGGGGAGGAAATTGAACTATCACCTCAACCTTGAGAGGATAGAACATGATCCCTATTGTCGATACAATGAAACCTAAAAGTCGACCTGATGTCACTCAAAACCTGCACTTGTTAGGATTCAAGCGAATATGATAGTAGCGACATCTCTCAAAGATTAGTCGTAGATGGGTGGAATGATCCGGATTTTATGAGCAGAAAGAAATGAATATACATTATTAATAGGTTCTTAACACAAAATAACAGAGATACAGTAAAACTGGTTTTCTATTCTAAGCTGAAACTGTAAAATGCAGCGGAAACAAGCTTGTTGGAATTGTGGCAGCTTATCTCTGAGAAGAGATGTGACGAAAGCGCACATTCACAAGAAGAAGGTTACAATGAGGCTTTGAAGGTATAATAAAGAATGCCAAAAACCCTAGAAATCCAAAAACCTAACCCTAGGAGATGAAGCACCAAAAGTCATGTGGGCCCCCCAGGGTCGTAACTTTTGCATACGATCTCCGTTTTAGGCGTGTGATAGCCCGTTGGAAAGGTATCATCGAGGAGATTAATTTTGGGGGATCAATCATTCCTTTGGATATCATTGAAGAGATCTATCCCAAAAAAACTTCATTTAGGCCCTCAAATGGCCCCTGAAGTTAAAACTGCTAAAAATAGTAAATTGCCAAAATTGTCAGAAAACTATTTTGAGCCAGTTGGAAAAGGTGGGTGGCCACCGATATCCATGTGGTACAATCCTCCCTCCTTAGGAAGAAATGGTATCCATTTCCTTGAGGTCCCCCATCAGATGAGGAAATTTCTGCTGAATTTAGCCCCAGGTGAGTCACTTGCCTTGGTGCAGGAGCTTCCCTGCTTTGACGACTCGATAAAGCTGGATCCTTTGTTGTTGAGTGCCCTTAATATGTCTATCCATAATATGATCATTGGATGCCTATTGTAGGCAGTTGGGGTTGAGCTCTATTGGTGTCAGTTATTCTGCTACTTCTGAGGTGTCCAATAATGGTGGGAAATAAGGGTGAAGGAGATCCACGTTGAACACTGGGTGCAGACCAAGTACAGGAGGAATGTTGAGCTCAAAAGCATTATCACCCATGGCCTTGGTGATAATGTACGAACCATAATGGAGTGGGCAAAGCTTCCGATGGGGTCCTGTAAGGTGTTCTTTCTGCAAGTGCAACCAAACTTTGTCACCCACCTGAAACTTATGTGGCACCCGATGTTGATCATGGCGATGTTTGTACTTATCATTGGACTTTTGTAGGATATCCTGAACCTGTTGGCAGATGTACTGGATCCGCTCAATGAACCGGGTGGCTTTTTAAACTTTAGTTGGAGTAGGAGATGAGTCGGTTGAGGTGACCACAAGGGGAAGTGCAACATCTATGGGTCCCAATGGTTGGAATTCTCAACCCCACTTGAAAGGGGTTGTGGCCAGTTGAGCTATGCAGGGCTCAGTTGTAGCTATGTTGGACATAGGGAAGGCTCTCATCCCATGTGTGAGGGTGCTTTAAATTATACATGCGAAGGATATGAACAATCATTTGATTTACAACCTCGGTTTGGCCATCTGTCTAAGGGTGGAAGGCCGTGGATTTGGTGAGCTTGGTGTCCAGTAGTGACCAAAGTCTCGACTAGAATGTGCTGAGATATCAACTATCCTAATCTGAGACAATGGTTTGTGGGATTCCAAAGTGTACCCAGACTCCTTCAAAGAAAATCTTGGCAGTGGCCTCTACTATGATGCTCTTCTTGCAGGCAACCAGAAATTCCATATTCGAAAAGCGATCAACAACCACAAAAACACAGTCATTTCCCCGCTTGGTGGATAGGAGGCCCGACATGTAGTCCATTGAGATGGATTCCCATGGCCTGTCAGGAGTAGGAAGAGGGGTGTACAGGCCCTGTTTCTTAGTGGTCGATTTGGCAATAACGCAGGCAGTGCATGACCTGATATACTTGCTGACCTCTTGACGAAGTTTTGGCCAGTAGAAATGTTTCTATATCATTGCCACTGTCTTTTCAACAACGAAGTGTCCTACCACACAACAACCCATCCTAAAGATGGAAATTATCAACAACTGCGTTTTCACCCAACATTTGGTAGGTTGTGGTGAAGTCAGGGTCTATCTCATAGAGTTGGGGCCATCCAGAGGTCTTGTGTCCGCAAGAGTCTAGCACTGTGGTGAGTGCCGCGACTGGTGGTCTGCTGAGGCAATCAATGACGTGATTGGTGCTTCCTGTTTTATACTTGATGTTGGGGTGGAATTTTTGCAAGTATGTGGACCACTTTTGATGGCAGTCATTCTGCAATTTTCCCTGTGTCTACATGAATTGCAGTGGCTTATGATCAGTGTGGATGACTGTCTCCTTCCCAAGAATGTAATGTCTCCATTGGCGACATGATTTCATAATGGAGTAAATTTCTTTGTCGTAAGTAGGGTACTTACGGATAGTATCTGAAAGTGTCTCACTATGATAGGCCACAGGGTGGCCGTGCTGAGTGACAATGACACCCACAACATAGTCTGAAGCATCTGTCTCGATCTTAAAAGGATGTTGCAGGTTCGGTAGTGAAAGTACTGGGGCTGAGCATAAGCGCTGCTTCAAATCATCGAACGCTTGTTGTTGGGACCGGCCCCATGCAAATTTTTCCTTACCACCACCTCTGTTTATTTGGCTAAGGGCCCATGCAATATGGGAGAAATCCAACACGAACCCACGGTAGAAATTGGCAATTCCCAAGAAGTTCGAAGCTTAGTGAGTGTTGTTGGGGCTGGCCAGTCACGGATGACTTGGATCTTGGCTGGATCCACATATATGCCATGCTGATCAATGATGTAGCCCAGGTAACGGAACCTGTCCATGCTGAAGGAGAATTTTTCCAAGTTGGCGTATAGCTTGTTCTGCCGCAACATGTGCAGAACCTGCTGAATATGCTGCAAGTGTTCGACCCAAGTCTTGCTGTAAATTAGAATGTCATCCAGATACACCACTAAAAAATTATTGGTGAATGGTTGCAGGATATCTATGAAAGTGGTTGGAGCATTTGTCAGACCAAAGTGCATGACCAACCATTCAAAAAGTCCTTCCTTTGACTTGAAGGCGGTCTTCCATAAATCTGTCTGTTCTATCGGTACTTGGTGGTAAGCAGAATTCAGATCAATCTTACTGAAGTATTTGGCCCCCGTGAGTTGATAAAGGAGGTCATCGATTTGGGGAATCGGGTACTGGTTTCTGACTGTGATTTTATTCAGAGCCCGGTAATCAATATAGAGTTGGCAGGTTCCATATTTCTTCTGTACCAGCATGATTGGGCTCCCGCAAGGTGGTGAGCTGGGGCAGATGTGCCCATTGTGGAGCAGTTCTCGGATCTGTCACTTGATCTCCTCATTATATAACAAAGAGCGATGATAGACTGGCCCATTGGGTAACGGTGCGTCAGGGGTCAGATCAATGGGGTGCTTGACCTGGTAGTGCAGAGGTACCCCTGTAGTTGAGGAGAAGATATCTGAGTATTCTTCCATGACCTTATCTACTTGCTTCGACTGTGTGGAGAGGTTGGTTGCAGAGACCCTGGATGTGGCTGTGATATTTTTCTTATTCTTAGAGTGAATCATGAAGAAGACAAACTTCCCCATCTGAGAGATGACCTTCCTGCATTGCTTAACAGAGATCAAGGAAATAACACTAGGTGGGACTGCCTCGGGTATCCTGTACAATTTCCTATTCAAAGTAATAATAATACTACGAGGCCTAGACTCATATACAACATGACATTTCCATAAATGAGGTTGGCCCAAAAGAACATCACAAACTTCAAGAGGAGCGACATCACACAATACCTCGTCTTTGAAGGGCTTGATGTCGTACGAAAGTCGACACTATTGGCTGATGCGGAGATCGCTTCCTTGGCAGAGCTATCCAATGGTGTACGGTTGTGGGTGCGACATTGTTGGCAGGGCTAGCCGCGTGATGACCTCTGCTGATATGAGGTTCTTCTGGCTACCGCTATCAACGATGAAGTGCAGCGGGGTGCCCTTTACCCACATATGTGAATGGAAGAGGCGCTCTCCTTCTTCTGGCTTGTCTGGGTCACTAGGCTGGAGCTTGGTGGTAGCAACGGTGGCACTGGGTTCCACATCAATTATCCATCTTCCCCTTTCTGGTTCTGTCTCAGAGTCATAATCTGCATCTGATTTAGAGGCTTTCGCTTTGGCCACTAGCGACTTCTTTGAGCGGCAGTCAGCAGTGTTATGCCAAGGGCTCTTATGGAAGTTACACCACTTCCCTGTATCTTTCTTTGTCTTTCCGATTTCCTTCTTTGCTTGCGGCTTAGACTGGTTGTCTTGATACTATCCATATTTTCTCTGTCCTTTGTTCGGTGTTTTGGGGTCGCCCTTTCCTGACTTTTGTTGTGAGGGGTTCCCAGGCCCAAATTGCCGCATCTTTTGTTTGAGCTTTTGCTCGATTTTGGTAGCATATCGGTAGGCTGCGCCCAAGGATGAGATGTCGAGAAATTCCATTTCAGTTTGTATGTATCTATGAAGAGAACTGTGATACTTGAGCACCAGATGTCGCTTCGAATCTTTGATACCCA
>CBVK0100027458.1:0-21936 GCA_900067695.1 Picea abies | reverse complement strand
ATTATGTTCAGTATATGAGGAATCATATGATCAAAGGGAAATTCCTAAGACTCTAGCCTATAGAGAGGGATCTCATTGTCCGGATCAACTTACACTAGAAACCCCAAGACATGTATGAACTCAAGCTCAGTTCCAATGGATTTTTTACAACCATTTTCGAAACTCAAGCTCACTTTGAATGGCTTTTTTACAACCATTTTCCATTACCACAAGGATTATGAAATAATTTTTAAAAATGGACCCTATTTCTTCGGGTTTGCCTCTTAGCTACTCGATGGACATATTTAATCCCAAAAAGTAGGAATTGTCTTAAGCCCCGTTTTGGGTTAGATTCTAATCCCTGCAACACGAATATTTGGAGGAAGAAATCCTCGCAAGAATTGAGAATACCCTTGCTAGGTATGTCAAATTAGAAAAAACCACCAAGCAAGGAAGATGCATGGCCTATGAAAGGATTTGCATATAGATGGATATCTATGTTTGTATTCCTAAGTGCATTTGTTTTGCATATAAAGATACAAATTGGATCCAATCTTTGGAATATGAATACATTCCTTTCACCTATTGTCATTCCCATAAGCATGGCCACCTCTATATAGATTTCCCCCTTCTCAATCTTTCTAAGCCCCCTAAATTTGAACCTAAGAAATATAATGAAGGATTCACCTCATAGAACATCCAAAGATAGTCCCTTTGTAGAGGCAAAAACATTGGCTACCAAAAAAAATTATGAGATCCTAATAAATACTCCATAGAATCTCAATCGGGAACAGTCATTGGTCCCATCATCAAACCTATCAAAATCCCACAAGACAATTGATCCTCCCTCCAACCCCAAGGACCATAAGTGGGAACTGCTATTCTATATGCCACCTTTGGAATATATTACAATACAACAAGAGAAAGAAGATGAAGCTAACCAAAAACTGAATGATATGGAACTGGAAGGATTTGATGTTCAGGGCATAGTAGAGGCTTTTCAATGCCAAAATATCAATTATATTCCCATCAAACACACGCAAAGGGTTCAACATACCCTCTTTAAAAAGGAAAATGAACCTATAGTATGAATCTCCCATCAAGTATCTTCTTCCACCCTCAGAATCCATACTGATAAGCCAAAAGTGTGCAATAAAAATCCCAAGGACCATAAGTGTAGGGGAATAAAATCCAATCTACAATTGCTTCGAGAAATAAGTGACATCTTGGTGAATTTAATGGTAGAATGTGTTCATCACGGACTCTTTCCAACCCTCCCTCACCTCAAGTTTCCAACAGATGTTATCTCATGGAATATTCATGGTCTGAATGGAAAGAGAAAGTAAAGGGTCTTGAAAAATAAGGTAATTTATGAATATTCCAATATCTTTCTCTTGCAAGAAACTAAATTTTTTATCTCTTTCTTAGATAGTATTGTCAAGAGAATTTGGAAAATAGGGTATTATGAAGCCCTAAATGACAATGGGGTGGCAACATGTATTTCCACCTTTTGAAACCCCAATGGCTTTGGAAAATTTCTTTGCTGCTCCAAGAATCCTTTCATCTAAATTTAGTCCCATAGAGAAAAGTCTTTGCGCTTTATCGCCTTGTCCAACCAGCTCATGACAAATATGGTAATTTTTTTTATATAAAAAACAACTATAGTTCCTCTATACCTACAACAGGGACTAATAATATATATATATAAACTTTTCACTTTTGCATACTTATATAACTTTTTTATAATAATATATATTAACTTTTCACTTTTCCATAGTTATATAACTTTTTTATAATAATATATATGAACTTTTCACTTTTCCACACTTATATAACTTCTTTTATAATAATATATATGAACTTTTTACTTTTCCACACTTATATAACCTTTCTCCTTTTTTTTTGTTATTAAACTTTAAGGCATTGGACAAACGTTCTACCTTTTGGGATTTTTGGATGTAATTTTTGACAAAATCATTATTTTCTATTATTTAAACTTTATTTTTGAATGCCTAAATGGATTCAATCTGTTGGGCACTCAGATTATACAAATTTAACCACTCAAATCTGTAGATCCAACCATTCATCACCGGATTTTGGGCAAAATCAAATGGAAAAAGTTATCCAAAAACAACCAAAAGGTAGAGCATTTATACTACAAACTTTAATAGTCCCCTATGGAACCTTAATATAAACCCACCAAAAGGAAATTTACAAACTTCCATATGGAACTTTTTGGTTGACTTTAAAAAGCATTTTGGTCTTCTCACTAAAAAAGAAAAAATCTTAATCTTTGCACTTTTATAATTATTTATAACTAACTGGAACTTCAATATCGTTAAGATTTGCCATTACACCAAAACCTGCAGGTGTTAGTAAACATTCAAATCACGAAAATCACCTTCAGTGGGCGGTTAGTCTTAGTCCCATGTTCCCAGCATGGCAGTTAGTCCACCAGAGGTGCGACAGTTAGTCCAGCACCCCTAGTCCACGAGAGGTGTGGTGGTTAATCCAACACCCCCCTAGACGTAAATTGATGGAATTGAACCTCAGCAAAATTTTTGATACCATGTTAAGATTTTTCGTTACACCAAAACCCACAAGTGTTAGTAAACATCCAAATCAGCAACATCACCTTGAGTGGGTGGTTAGTCCCATGTTCCTAGCGTCGCGGTTAGTCCATGAGAGGTGTGGTGGTTAGTCCAACAAGGATCTATGTAGGCCTATCTATGGACTAGATAATCATTTAATGAAATAGCATAACAATATACTAAATACTAAATGATTAAATCATAATATCATAGAAAGAAGAAAGAATTGTATTTGCACAAAAAGGTTGCACTCAGTGTAATCAACCTTGATATTTATAACAATACATAGCATCATAGAACAAACAGTTAGCGCGGCTCCTAATTGAACGCTTACAAAATATGATTTTAGAAAACTACTCACGCATTTTGCATGCATTATTTAGGGAGACAATCTACATTTGAATACTAACCGACATAAAATAAAATTGTAAATAGATGATTGACAATACTGCATCAATTACCAACATTCTCCCCCTTGATTATGAGGGGGCTAACAATCTGATCTCGAAGTTTCAAAAACTGGACTTTAACAACTCCCTTAGTGAAAATGTCTCGAAGTTGTTCTTGGGTCTTTATATACATTAGTTCTAATTCCTTCTTTTGCAACAAATCTCTAATGAAATGATACTTTATATCAAAATGTTTTGTTCTGTTGGATTCTTGGCCAATTTGATGGCACTAGTGTTGTCACAAAATATCAGTGTAGGATGAATTTGCTTCTCTCCATTTTATTCTTGAAATTTTCTAAACCATAATGTTTGTGTACCTACTGAGGTGACTACAAGATACTCTATGTAATGTACCCCAATTTACCCAAAAAATAAAAATAAATTATTAGTATGTTTGGGAAACATTACTTTTCCTAGCCTTCAAACAATGAAGTTATTAACAACAATTGAACTACTATGAACCTCCTTATCCTATTTAATAACTGACTTTGGAATACCCTTCCATCTTACTAATAGACACAATACAATTATATCTATACATTTATGGCATATAGAGGACTTTTAGTCCTATAAACAATTTAACTCTCACCCCTATGTATGGTCCCTTACTTGAATACGAAACAATTTACTTTTATAAAAGGAGAAACTCAAGGGTTAAGGGTCGCAGCTTGTAAGCATTTAAAGGTACTTAACTTCCAACTCACTCTAATCCTAACTGACCCTCCTAGTAGTCCAACTGAAGGGCTAACAAACTAAATCATCTTAACTAAACAATGAGCGAGTCGTGATAGTGCATTAACTCGATAAGAGGGTTTTTCTGTTAGTTAGACTTAATAACCCTTTGTCCAGTTTATTAATGGAGGCCCTCTGAGTTCACATTCCAAGTCCACCACTCACCCCGTATCCAATAAACTTATGCCACCTCTGCTATGTCACATGGTTGGATATCTCATTCGTACTCCTACTATAAGTCTATCTAGTAATGGTTATTTCTCCATTAGGGTTCTCCTGCCTAGAATTTAGTGTTTTGTTTCTTCCTTACACATTTCTCCTCTACAATGGTAGTCAACACTCTCGAGGTTTTCCCCTGGTGAGATATGCAGATGCTACCCATCTTCATGCTAAGTTACGATACTCTCGTCGTTGTTTGATGATGAGTATGAAAAGTCTAGAGGGATTTTGGTCATTCCAGTATTTGTTATTTCTTACGGATTCTTTGTAAACAATGTCTTTCCTTCAAAGATTTGGCTCTATGGAAAGTCTCCATTTGGTATACTAGACTACTTGGAGTCTCTTACTTCTTAAGTTGTCTGTGTTTTATTTCCATTTGGGTATAGCTTAGACGTTTGTATATCATGTAGTGTTGCACATTAAGCTCCTGTTTGGAGTACTAATCAAAACTTTATAGCCCTTAAGACGCTTTCATAAGTCCCTAACAGGTTCTAGAGTTTCATTTTGTATTCGATTCTCTTTTGGGTCAAAGTTATAGAAAGTTACAGTAATCATGGAGACATCGATGCTTGTTTTGTATGAATGCCTATGAAGTTGAAGCGTTCTTATAGATATTTCTTAGTTGAAGCATTAATTTTCTTTAGTATTGAAACTATCATTCTTATTCTTTAAAGGATTGTGAACTGAGATCTAATGATGGGGCTCTGTGTTTATGAGGGTACCTATCAGAAGTCCCTAAACCATCCTCCCCTCGACCTGGGACATTTATACGACCAGATGCGACAGAGGAAGATACTCCTAGTTCTCCCACCATGACTTGAGTACCACATTTCATTAAACTCTTCCTATCATTCATTATTTTATTAAAGGTTCTGTCCATTCTACTTTTAGTATACAATACTAATGTAACTTGAAAAATTCCTTGCACGGACTTCGACCGACCATAGATTTGAGTGTAGACTCCTGGTCAAAATCTCAAAAGGTATTCAAGTTTTAATTCGTTATGCTTAAAGAGTACCCTAGGTGTTTTTCTTCTTTTTTTCTAATGTAATTTTAAGGCGGAAGGGTGAGCGTCATGAAGAGCAGAGTCTATTCAAGGGATAGCTTGGCCCTGTAACTCTGTATTTTTAGTTTTAGTGGACATAAGAGATTATTACCTTATTAATTTATATCTGGCTGAATTCATATGTGGTTAAATTTTATATGTTGAGTATTTTATTTTAGGGCAATACGGACAGTGACCTCTATCGAGCAATTTGGTCTCTTAATGAACAATTCTAGAAAAGGATATCAACATAATTCTAAGGATATTTATTCCGTATTTATTTTTCTTCTTGGATCTTATGGAAATGAATTTCATCAATTTTCTAGTTTTAATCCTGTAACCTTTACTCTTTCACATTGTCTTCCGATTTGTATTTTATTGTCTATTATATTTGCAATCTGAATAACAATCATGCAATGTAAGGAAAGGAACTTATGTTTTCTTTTAGGGGATTTATATATGGACAAAAATAGACCCCTCCAAAAGGAGAAAACCCGAATATCAGACCTTTGTATAGATATGAACATATATATCAATATTCTATGTATGGATATGTTACTCTATATGAATGTTCGATACTGTATACTTATATTGATATTCCAAACTTGTCTCAGCCTACTTCGATAAATGGTGAGGACTATGACTCTATATAATTATTCATATTAGGTTATGATCTATAGATAACCTCTGTCCTTTACTTATATATATAAACATAATTTTATACGGTCTGAACTAGATCTGGAAGGAATTCTCTTTTAAACACAGTAAGTCTATACAGACTGATTTCTTCACTATTTATATATCCAAGTATTAAAATTGTAACAACAATATATATATAGTTAGTTAGTTAGTTAGTTATATATTTATGGAAATATAGAGGTGAAATATACACAGACTTGTTCAAATCTAATCATACAAGGATGGTTCCGCCTAGAAATTTAATAACAGGAATAAACATACACATGTAGATAGAATCTGTTTCAAATTCATTTAAGCATAGATAATTTTGCCTAGAAATTTAGTTACAGGAGAAAAATTTCTAGAATATGTTATAAACTTTACAAAAACGACCAGATTTCATTCCTGAAAATATTTCACATTAGCATAACAAGATGCATTACATCGAATATATATATAATCATTCAAAAAGAGAGAGGAATGATTAACATATCTGAACCAGTTCACAGAGAAGGTAAAGGGAACAACCACATTCCATATCACTTTCTGCCCTGCTGATATTTATCTCAAATAACCCATGAACTCTTCTCCTTAAAGCATCTTCTACTTTATTTTCCTTACCCTTGATATGTCTGATCTCGAAGTCGAATTTGATCATGAAGGCTAGCCACCTTGCTTGTCTTGCATTAAGATATGGTTGGTTAAACAAATATTTCATCCTGCTATTAGGCATCAATCGTAGGAATTTTCTACCCATTATATAGTGTCACCACATTTTTAAGGCATGTATTACTACTGCAAATTCTAAATTGTGACTGACATAGTTTCACTCGTGTTCTTTTAATTTCTGGGACTCGTAAAAAATCACGTACCCTTCTTGAGTTAGGACACTGCCTAGTCCCTCTTTACTTGTATCAACAAAAACTGTGAAGTCTTTATCTGGGTCTGCTACCTTCAAAATGGACATCATTGTCAATAATTCTTTCAACTTGTTAAAACTGTCTTGACACTTTTGCGAGGAGTGAAACTTGGTCCCTTTCTTTTGTAATGATGTGATAGGGTAGGCTATATTGGAAAACCCTTTAATAAATCTTCGATAATATTTGGTGATTCCCATGCATGACCGGATATCTGTCACATCCTTAGGTATTGGCCATTCCACAATGGCTTTTATCTTTTTCCGGTTTACGGAAATACCTTATGAGGAAATGACATGTCCTAAATATTGTATTTATTTTTGATAAAAGTCACATTTGTCGAATTTTGCATATAGTTTGTGTTACCTTAATGTTTGCAGAACTATTCTTAAGTGTTCATCATGTTCCTCCTCCGTTTTTGAATAGACTAGAATATCGTCGATAAATACTACCACGAACTTCTCTATGTACTGACTGAAAATACTGTTAATCAGGCACATAAACCCGGTTGGTGCGTTAGTGAGTGTGAAAGGTATGATTATGAACTTGTAGAGTCGATATCTTGTCTGAAAAGTTGTTTTGTTTATGTCCTCGTCTTTTATCCTAACTTGATGATAATCGGATTGTAAATCCAACTTTGAAAAGATGTTGACCCCACCGACTTGATCGAACAAATCATTGATCCTTGGTAAGGGGTATTTGTTCTTAATAGTCATTTTGTTCAGTTGTCTATAATAGATACATAGTCTTAGAGTACCTTCTTTCTTTTTCACAAAGAGGATTGGTGGCCCCCAAGGTTAGACACTCAGTCTGATATACTCTTTGTCCAACAATTCCTATAATTGTATTTTTAATTATGTCAGTTCTGGTAGACTCATTTGGTAAGGTGCTTTTGAGATAGGGGTTGAACCGGGTAGTAGGTCTATGGAGAAGTCTATTTCCCTTCTAGGAGGTAATTCTAGTATCTCATCCAAAAACATGTCTCTGAATTCACGTAGGACAACAAAGTCTTCTAACTTTGGCTTATCTTCTTTTTCTAATAGATTCGTCACTTAGATGGCATAAACTTGACATCCCTTTCTAATAAATTTATTGAGTTGCATTGTTGAAACTTGTCTAACTGATACAGGTTTATGTATGCCTTGGGTTGTTCTAACAGTGCCAAAATCATCTTTATAACTAAGTATCTTTGTATAACAGTCTAGTACTGCTTTGTGTTGTTCCAACCAATCCATCTACATAATCATATTGTAAGATCCTAGTGGTAGGATATTTAGTTTTTTTCTTATATTTTGACCATCTAAGATGAAATCAAAATTCTAAACAAAGTCAACTACTTTCCTTTTAGTACCAGTTGCTAATTGTACAAGCCATGATTTTGCATGCTTCAGTTTCTTAAATTTCTTTGACTCTACCATATCAGGAGTAATATAACTTAACGCAGCTCCAAGGTCAATTAAAATAAAAATTTGAGTGTTATTGATTTTACCTTCGATTTCTACCACCGAGGACTGGTGGTCATCTTGTCGACCATCTATGGTTGCATTTATCCGATGTAGGCTTCTACCCACATCTCCCACTGTCGAGGCTTCTTGCAAATTGTGAATACCAGTTCTGTTTGTTGAAATTAAACGTGGACAATTCATCCCTAGATGAGGCTCTCCACACTCCCAAAACTTTAATGGCTCCCTAGAGTTGTCCCCAAACTTCTTCATTCCTAGGTTTACTCGTTTACCGCTACCTTGTGCATTCAGATGATTGGAGTGAAAATTCTTCCTTGGAAAATTTTTTGCTACATTCTAATAAGGGGTTGGTTGGTATTCCTTCCTCTGCTAGTTCATTCGATCTTTCTTCTTATCCTTCCAGGCCATGGGAAACTCTACGTGTTGTTTATACTGGTCATAGCACATTCATCCTTTCTTGAATACCTCACTCAAGGATTTGGGGTTGTCAAACTCAATTCTGTCCCTATAACACTGTGGTAAATAGCTTAAGAATAACTGGATTTTTACATTATCATCCCGGATGTACAGTACGAACCTTAGTAGTTCCAGAAATTTATTTATAAGGTCCGCCATCGTCATCTGTCTAAGTCGTAACTCATAAAAAAAATTCGTTTTCCTTTCATAATAGCTTTCAGAAAGGTATTGTTTCTGAAGATACTTCTTAAAGTCGGACCATTCCAACTGTTTCTCCTTTAGGCACTTGGCCAATTTCAGGTCCTACCACCAAATGATGGCTTTTCCCTTCTGATTGTAGATGGCCATTCCGTTCATATTATAGATGGCCCCAACAGAAACAGAGGAAGTGGAAAGACAACCGACCAACCTCATTAACTCTAGCTACATCCAACCTAAATCATCTCCCTGTGATTCTGCTGCCTTTGTCATTCCTCAAGGAAATACCTCATAAATGCGCCTTATCACTCATTATCGAGCCTTGAACAAAGACATAGTAAAAAACCGATACCCCCTTCCCTGGATTTAGGAACTACTCAGCACCCTCCAAGGAGCTAAAAGGTTTGGGGCATTTGAACTCACGAAGTTTCGAACCCCAAAACCCCAAAATGCAGGACCCACCTTCAACTTTTCACATATTTTCAGAAGTTTGTTTATGTTAGATGTTTGGCGTTTGAAACCCCGAGGGTTTAAATTTTCGGCATTCGGTAGTTGTAGTCTGTTGTTGTTTGGTGGTTGCAAACCCCGAAACCCCGAATCCCGAAATCCCGAAGTGTTGTCCTACATCCTTTCACCTTTTTGGAATTCAGAAGTGGTTGTGTGTTGTGGTTGGGCTTTTGAAAACCTTGAAACCTCGAACCCCGAAATTATGAAATATTAGTTCCTTCTTTTCGCAATACAGGAATTGTTGTATGTTGAGTATGAAAACCATGAAACCCCGAACCCCCATGAAATCCTGAAGTGTGGGACCCGCCTTCCCTTTTTTCGCATTTCAAAGGTTTGCATATGTTGTTGTTTGGACACTTGGACTTGTGAAATCCTGAACTACGAATTCCCGAAATACTGATCACCTTTCGCAAATTCGAGAGTTGTTGTGTGTTGATGATTGACTTGTGTATTCATGAAATCCCGAACTTCGAATTCCTGAAATACCGATCACCTTTCGCAAATTTGGGAGTTGTTGTGTGTTGATGATTGAATTCTGTATTCACAAAATCCTGAACTCTGAATTCTTGAAATACTGCTCACCTTTCGCAAATTTAGGAGTTGTTGTGTGTTTATGATTGACTTGTGTATTCATGAAATCCCGAACCCAAAAACCCCAAAGTGCTCAACATCTTTTCGCAATTTTGGGAAATATTGTGTATTGATGTCCGACTCTTATACTCGTAAAACCTCGAATCTCGAAACCCCAAAATGTTGGCCACAGTCATTCGATATTTCAGATTTCAGCAAACAATAGGTTCCTTTGTTTTGTTCAGCACTTATGATCCCTGAAAGCCGACTGTCCTCTGTTTCTTCACAAAGCTGTAGGAACATGGTAGGAATGTTTGTTATAGGTACAAACAAACAGAAAAGTAATTTATAAATTTCAGGATCTTAGATAAACATTGATGTGAAGAGTAAACACTTTTATATCGTCAGTTAGGAGACTTTAAGTTGAATGGTGAGGACAACCAGCGATAGTAAGGATTCTAACAAACTTTTAGACTCAAACCCTATAACAGAAAGCCTACTTGCTTGAAGTCTTAGAAATTCATGGATAAATGTACAAAAAATAAAAAAATATGATGATTTTGAGGTACATTACATATGGTATCAGAGAAAAAGTTACAACACTGGGCCTGAATAGAGCCACATTAATTGCTTAGTATATATTATGATTTATGAGAAAAACTAATAAACCTTGTGGATTACAAACATAAAGCTTTTCTATTTTTTGTTGAATAATGGCAGCCCAAGAAGGTGTAGAAATCAGGGTGGAAGAGAATCCGCAACAAGGACCTCCTGAAGATCCAAGACAAAATAGTAATGGAATCTCACCCACGGAGGTGTTGGAAATAATGAGAAACCTTATCGTCGAACTACAGATTTTCAAGGTCGACAATGAAAAATTGAAGAAGGCATAGCAGGAACAACAAGAGATAAATGAAGTCATCCTGCATAGTATAGTAACCAAGAAAAGCCTAAAAGATGATAACCCTAAGGAAGAGGTCAGCAAAAGGGCCTCCAAGAATTCTGGTGTGAAAACAGAAAAAGGAGATAGTTTGTCTGAAGGGACACCTTCAGCTGAAGACAAAACCATACCAGACAAAAAAAGAAAACAAATAGACCACCTTGAAGGAGAATTTAAAAAGATTAAACTAGCTACTTTTGATGGAGAGTCCAGGACAGGAGAAGAAGTCGAGGCATGGTTGTTGGACATAAAAAATACTTCCAAATCTACAACTATTCCAGTTTGATGAAGGTCAGAATGGCCATCTAGAATCTAAAAGGGAAGGCCAACATTTGGTGGTAGGACCTAAAATTGGCCAAGGGCCTAAAGGAGAAATAGTTGGGATGGTCTCACTTCAAGAAGTATTTTAAGAAACAATACCTTTCTGAAACCTATTATGAAAGGAAGACGAAAGAATTTTATGAATTACGACTTGGACAAATGATGATGGATGACCTTATAAATAAATTTCTAGAACTACTAACGTTCGTACCATACATCCGGGAGGATAAGGTAAAAATACAATGAATCTTAAATTGTTTACCACAATCCTGCAAGGACATAATTGAGTTTGACAAACCGAAATCCTTGAGTGAGACATTCAGGAAGGCACGAATGTGCTATGACCAGTATAAATAGTGGGTAGAGTTTCCCAAGACTTGGAAGGATAAGAAACAAGATGAAATGGACCAGCGGAAGAAGGGATACCAGCCAACTACTTATCGGAATGCAACAAAAAGTTTCCCAAGGAAGGATTTTCACTCCAATCATCCAAATACGCAAGGTAAAGATAAACCAATAAACCTTGGAATGAAGAATTTTGGGGACAACTCCCGCGAGCCATTAAGATGTTGGGAGTGTAGAGAGTCTCATATAAGGAGGAACTTTCCACGTCTAATTGCAGAAAACAAAAATGATGTCCACAATTTGCAGGAAGCCTCGACAGTGGGAGACATGGGCAGAAGTCTACATCGGATAAATGCAACCATAGATGGTCGACAAGCTGAGCACCATTCCACGGTGGTAGAGATCGAACATAAAATCCATGACACTTGATTTTCTATTTTAATTGACCCTGGAGCTACGTTAAGTTATATTACTCCTGATGTAGTATAGTCGAATAAACTTGAGAAACAAAAGCATGAAAAATCTTGGCTTGTACAACTAACAACAGGGAATAAAAGAAAACTAGTTAACTTTATTCCTGATCTTGAGTTCAGTTTAGATGGTCGAAAGATAAGGACCAATCTGAACATCCTACCACTAGGATCTTATGATATAATTATTGGGATGGATTGGTTGGAACAACACAAAGCAGTACTAGACTTTTATACAACAATACTTAGCTATAACGATAATTTTGGCACTATTACAACAACCCAAGGTATACCAAAACCTGTGTCAATCATACAAGTTTTAGCAATGCAATTCAAGAAATGTATTAGAAAGGGATGTGAAGTTTACACCATACAAGTAACGAACCTTTTAGAAAAAGAATATAAGCCCAAGTTAGAAGAATTTGTTGTCCTACATGAATTCAGAGACATGTTTGTTTTTGTTAATGAGATACCAAAATTGCCTCTTAGGAGAGAAATAAATTTCTCCATCGACTTACTAACCGGATCAACCCCTATCTCAAAAGCACCCTACCGAATGAGTCTACCTGAACTGACCGAATTAAAAATACAATTACAAGAATTGTTGGATAAAGAGTATATCAGACCAAGTGTCTGGCCATGGGGAGCACCAATCCTCTTTGTGAAAAAGAAAGACGGTACTCTAATACTATGTATTGATTATAGACAACTAAACAAACTCACCATTAAGAACAAATACCCCTTACCTAGGATAAATGATCTGTTCGATCAAGTTGGTGGGGCCAAGATCTTCTCAAAAATGGATTTACCATCCGGATATCATCAAGTTAGGATAAAATACCAGAACATAAAAAAAACAACTTTTCGAACAAGATACGGACACTACGAGTTTGTAGTCATACCTTTTGGACTCACTAATGCACCAACCACATTTATGTGCTTAATGAACAACATTTTTAGCCATTACTTAGACAAGTTCGTAGTAGTATTTATAGATGATATTCTGGTCTATTCTAAAATAGAGGAGGAACATGATGAACACTTACGAATGGTTCTACAAACACTGAGGAAACACAAACTGTATGCAAAATTCGACAAATGTGAATTTTATCAAAAAGAAATACAATATTTATGACATGTCATTTCCTCTAAAGGTATTGTCATAGACCCGGAAAAGATAAAAACCATTATGGAATGGCTAGTACCTAAGGATGTGGTAGATATCCGGTCATTCATGGGAATCACCGGATATTATCGGAGATTTATAGAAGGGTTCTCCAAGATAGCCTACCCTATCACGTCACTACAAAAGAAAGGGACCAAGTTTCACTGGTCACAAAAGTGTCAAGACAGTTTTAACAAGCTAAAACAATTATTGACATCGGCACCCATCTTGAAGGTAGCAGACCCAGATAAAGACTTCACAGTATGCGTTGATGCAAGTAAAGAGGGACTAGGTGGTGTTCTAACTCAGGAAGGGCACGTGATTTGTTATGAGTCCCGAAAATTAAAGGAACACGAGCAAAATTACATCACTCATGACTTATAATTGGCAGCAGTAATACATGCCATAAAAATATGGTGACACCATATAATGGGCAGAAAATTATTACTATTGATCGATAATAGCAGAGTGAAATATTTGTTTAACCAACCAGACCTTAATGCAAGACAAGAAAGGTGGCTATCCTTCTTGAGAGAATTTGACTTCAAGTTCAGACATATCAAGGGTAAGAAAAATAAAGTAGCAAATGCTTTAAGCCGCAAAATTCATGGGTTATTTGAGATAAACATCAATAGGGAAGAAAGTGATCTAGCACAAAGAATAAGGATGGCAGGTATCAACGTTGGAAATTACACTAAGATAATGGCAGAATTTCAAAATAGTATCGCATACTTAGATAAACCAAATATAAGCATCGAGAAGAAGGGACCATTAAGATTTAAAATTAACTATTTTAGATGAAGAGCATAAGAAACCGTATTATGGCCATCCAGGTTACCAGAAAACAATAATAGCACTCAAAAAACTATTTTACTGGCCTAATATGAAAGGTGAAACAACAGAGTACTTGGTTAAGTACCAAGATTGTCAACAGGTTAAGGCCGAACACCAGCATCCAGCTGGCCTATTATAGCCATTACCAGTACTAGAATGGAAATGGGAGACCATATCACTGTACTTTATAACAGGTAATAGAATGATTTTATCATGGTTGTAATTGATAAAATCAGTAAGTCTGCCATTTATAGCAATTCCAAATTTCAAATTTAATAATTGTATTTAATTATTGTGACTATTCGGTAGAGATATGTTTGGACTCATCTAATTATTTGACTATCACACTTGTATCACAATAGAATAATTATGTTAACTACAGGGGGAAAAATGGAACAACCATGTTAAAAAAAACAGTTGACCATGACTCCAGGAGTGGCGAACAAGTTGGAACTGTCTCTGGGCTAATGATTATAAGTGGAAAATCAGAGATTTGGCCATTGGCAGCCCTTGAAAGTCAGGGATTAAGAAAGCTGCGAAAATCCCCAAAGGAAGGAAAAGACCTGGGCAAAGAAAAGAAATATATAGCATATGCGAGGAGGCAGGGCGCTGCCAATTATGTTGGGAAAGGATGCCTGAGCTCTCTTGCTATTATGAACACTATGGATTGAGTGTGAGGCAAGAGGATCTTGCTGAAACAGAATCACCTTACTATTATGAGCACTTTTGAGTAAGTGTGAGGCAAGAGGATAGCTTCTGGAATTGAAGGACATAGCTAAGGAGGAGTTTCCAAGTTCTCCCTCATGGATTCATGGTCAGGCTAGGGGGTGAATCGGGAAACTGATTTTGGATGCCCTGTTCTATGGTTGGGAGGAATGCGGTTGTTGCCTTTGTCTTCCCACAGATTGGATTCAAATATGCTAATCTACGCCTCTATATTATGGATGGCCATGTTTCTATTTCGATGTCATATTAAATCTGAACTGGAATTATGTCCACTCTCTGTCTGAATGATTTTTCTGATGCATTGTATTGATTAAATTGTAACCGTAGCATTTTCCATTTTTGTTTGTTGTGGGGAATATACGTGAAGGAAATCTGTAATTGTATTTCTATAAGTAAGTACGAAAAGGAGGATATTAATGACAATGAGGCAGATCCTCTCTGTAGATACATCCCTAGGAAACCAAACTCATATCCCTCAGAACATCTTTTATAATGACCAATATCTGATGGAATGGTATTATTAATCATGTATTTACATATATGCACAGATCGAGTACTGTTGACGTTTAATGAATTGATTAAAAGAGGCTTTAAGTGAATATTATAAGAATTTACCTTACACATAAATTTTTATCCTTTGTACCATTTTGTGCGTGGGAAATTCCTAAGACCTCAGCCTTTCGGAATTCTGTGAGGAAAACTCAGTTCATCTTTCTTTATGCCTTTGGGAGTTTCATGTATATTGATGTATGGATTCTGAACTTGCAAAGTTCTGAATCCCGAAACCTCGAAGCTTCCCCTTTACACTTTTCGAAAGTTGTTTACATAAGAGGTTTGGGGCATTTGAACTCATGAAGTTTCGAACCCCGAAACCCCAAAATGTGAGACACACCTTCTCCAATTCACATCTTTTCATAAGTTTGTTTATGCTGGATGTTTGGCATTTGAAACCCCAAAACATTCACTTTTCAGAATTTGGGAGTTGTAGTGTGTTGTTGTTTGGTGGTTACAAACCCTAAATCCCGAAATCCCAAAGTGTTGGTCCCACATCCTTTAACTTTTCGGAATTCAGGAGTTGTAGTGTGTTGTCGTTTGGTAGTTGCAAACCCAGAAACCCTGAATCCCGAAATCCTGAAGTGTTTTCCTACATCCTTTCACCTTTTCAGAATTTGAGAGTGGTTGTGTGTTGTGCTTGGGCTTTTGAAAACTGTGAAATCCGAAATCCTGAAATATTAGTTCCTTCTTTTCACAATACAAGAATTGTTCTATGTTGAGTATGAAAACCATGAAACCCCAAACCCCCCCCGAAATCCTGAAGTGCGGGACCCACCTTCCCTTTTTTTCGCATTTTGGAGGTTTGTATATGTTGTTCTTTGGACACTTGCAGTCGCAAAATCCCGAACTCTGAGTTCTCGAAAAACTGATCACCTTTCGCAAATTTGAGATTTGTTGTGTGTTGATGATTGACTTGTATATTTGCAAAATCCCAAACTCCGAATTCCTGAAATACTGATTACTTTTCGCAAATTCGGGAGTTGTGTGTTGATGATTGACTTGTGTATCCATGAAATCCTGAAATCCGAATTCTCGAAATACTGATCTCCTTTCAAAAATTTGGGAGTTGTTGTGTGTTGATGATTGACTTGTGTATTCATGAAATCTCGAACCCCGAAACCCCAAAGTGCTCGACATCTTTTCTCACTTTCAGGAAATATTGTATATTGATGTCCGACTCTTGTACTCACGAAACCCCAAATCCTGAAACCCCAAAATGTTGGCCACAATCATTTCGTATTTCGGATTTTGGCAAACAAGAGGGTCCTTTGTTTTGTTTGGTGCTTATTATCCCTGAAAACCGAATGTCCTCTGTTTCTTCACAAAGTTGTAGGAACATGGTAGGAATGTTTGTTATAGGTACAAAGAGACAGAAAAGTAATTTATAAATTTCAGGATCTTCGATAAACATTGAAGTGAAGAGTAAACACTTTTATATCATTAGTTAGGAGACTTTAAGTTGAATGGTGAGGACAATCGACAATAGTAAGGATTTTAAAAAACTTTTAGACTTTAAGTCTCATGTCTTCATGGATAAATGTACAAAAAAAATAAATAAAATTTATGGTGATTTTGAGGTACATTACATATGGTATCAAAGAAAAAGTTACAACACTGGGCCTGAACAAGGCCACATTAATTGCTTAGTATATATTCTGAATTATGAAAAAAACTAATAAATCTTATGGATTACAAACATAAATCTTTTATGTTTTGTGTTGAAGAATGGCAACCCATGAAGGTGCAGAAATCAAGGTGGAAGAGAATTCGCAACAAGGACCTCTTGGAGATCCAAGACAAAACAGTGATGGAAGCTCACCCACGGAGGTGTTGGAAACAATGAGAAACCTTATATTTGAACTACAGGTTTTCAAGGCCGACAATGAAAAATTGAAGAAGGGAGAACATGAACAACAAGAGATAAATGAAGTCCTGCTGCATAGTATAGTAACTAAGAAAATCCCAAAAGATGATAACCCTGAAGAAGAGGTCAGAAAAAGGGCCTCCAAGAATTCTTGAGAGAAAACAGAAAAAGGAGACAGTTCGTCTAAAGGGACACCTTCAGCTGAAGACAAAACCATACCAGACAAGAAAAGAAAACAAACAGACAACCTTGAAGGAGAATTTAAAAAGATTAAACCAACTACTTTTGATGGAGAGTCCAGGATAGGAGAAGAAGCCGAGCCATGGTTGTTGGACATAAAAAATTACTTCAAAATCTACAACTATTCCAAGAACATAAAGGTCAAAATGGCCATCTACGATCTGAAGATGAAGGCCATCATTTGGTGGTAGTACCTGAAATTGGCCAAGGGACTAAAGTAGAAACAATTGGAATGGTTTGACTTCAAGAAGTATTTTAAGAAACAATGCCTTTCTGAAAGCTATTATGAAAGGAAGATGAAAGAATTTTATGAATTACGACTCGGACAAATGATGATGGATGACCTTATAAATAAATTTATGGAACTACTAAGGTTCGTACGATACATATGGGAGGATAAGGTAAAAATCCAACGATTCTTAAGTTGTTTACCATAGTCCTACAGGGACAGAATTGAGTTTGACAACCCCAAATTCTTGAATGAGGCATTCAGGAAGGCACGGATGTGCTATGACCAGTATGGACAATGGGTAGACTTTCCCAAGACTTGGAAGGCTAAGAAACAAGATGTAATGCACCAATGGAAGAAGGGATACCAACCAACTCCTTATCAAAATGCATCAAAAACTTTCCCAAGGAAGGATTTTCACTCCAATCATCCAAATATGCAAGGTAGCAGTAAACCAGTAAACCTTGGAATGAAGAAGTTTGGGGACAACTCCCATGAGGCATTAAGATGTTGGGAGTGTGGAGAGTATCATTTGAGGAGGAACTGTCCATGTCTAATTGCAGCAAACAATACTATTGTCCACAATTTGCGGGAAGCCTCGACAGTGGGAGACATGGGCAAAAGTCTGCATCGGGTAAATGCAGCCATAGATGGTCGACAAGCTAACCACGAGTCCTTGGTGGTAGAGATCGAAGGTAAAATACATGACACTCGAATTTCTATTTTAATTGACCCTGGAGCTACATTAATTTATATTACTCTCGATCTAGTAGAGTCGAACAAACTTAAGAAACAAAAGCATGCAAAATCTTGGCTTGTACAACTAGCAACAGGGACTAAAAGAAAAGTAGTTAACTTTATTCCTAATCTTGAGTTTATCTTAGATGGTCAAAAGATAAGGACCAATATGAACATCCTACCACTAGGATCTTATAATATGATTATGAGGATGGATTGGTTGGAAAGACACAAAGAAGTACTAGACTGTTATACAAAGATACTTAGCTATAAAGATAATTTTGGCACTGTCAGAACAACCCAAGGTATACCAAAACCAGTGTCAGTTAGACAAGTTTTAGCGATGCAATTCAAAAAATGTATTAGAAAGGGATGTCAAGTTTACGCCATCCAAGTAACAAACCTTTTAGAAAAAGAAGATAATCCCAAGTTAGAAGATTTTGCTGTCCTACGTGAAGTCAGAGAGATGTTTGTTGATGAGATACCATAATTGCCTCTTAGGAGAGAAAAATATTTCTCCATCGACTTACTACCCGGATCAACCCCTATCTCAAAACTACCCTACCGAATGAGTCTACCTGAACTGACAGAATTAAAAATACAATTACAGAAATTGTTAGATAAAGAGTATATCAGACCAAGTTTCTCATCATGGGGAGCACCAGTCCTCTTTGTGAAAAAGAAAGACGATACTCTAAGACTATGTATCAATTATAGACAACTGAACAAACTGACCATTAAGAAAAAATACCCCTTACCCAGGATAAATGATCTGTTCGATCAAGTTGGTGGGGCGAAGATCTTCTCAAAATTGGATTTATGATCCAGATATCATCCAGTTAGGATAAAAGACCAGGACATAAACAAAACAACTTTTTGAGCAAGATATAGACACTATGAATTTGTAGTCATACCTTTCAGACTCACTAATGCACCAGCCACATTTATGTGCTTAATGAACAAAATTTTTAACTAGTACTTAGACAAGTTCATAGTAGTATTTATAGACGATATTTTGGTCTATTCTAAAATGGAGGAGGAACATGATGAACACTTACGAATAGTTCTGCAAACATTGAGGAAAAACAAATTGTATGCAAAATTCGACAAATGTGAATATTATCAAAAAGGAATACAATATTTAGGACATGTCATTTCCTTGGAAGGTATTTTTGTAGACCCAGAAAAGATTAAATCCATTATGGAATGGCCAGTACCTAAGGATGTGGTAGATATCCGGTCATTCATGGGAGTCATCGGATATTATCGCAGATTTATAGAAGGGTTCTCCAAGATAACCTACCCTATCACGTCACTACAAAAGAAAGGGACCAAGTTTAACTGGTCGCAAAAGTGTCAAGACAATTTTAACAAACTAACATAATTATTGGCATCGACACCCATTTTGAAGGTAGCAGACCCAGATAAAGACTTCACAATATGTGTTGATGCAAGTAAAGAGGGACTAGGTGGTGTTCTAACTCAGGAAGGGCACATGATTTGTTATGAGTCCTAGAAATTAAACGAACACGAGAGAAATTACGTCACTCATGAATTAGAATTGGCAACAGTAATACATGCCTTAAAAATGTGGCAACACTATATAATGGGCAGAAAATTCTTACTATTGACGGATAATAGCGGAGTGAAATATCTGTTTAACCAACTAGACATTAATGCAAGACAAGCAAGGTAGCTAGCCTTCTTGAGCAAATTTGACTTCAAGGTTAGACATATCAAGGGTAAGGAAAATAAAGTAGCAGATGCTTTAAGCCACATAATTCATGGGTTATTTGAGATAAACATCAGCAAGGTAGAAAGTGATCTAGAACAAAGAATAAGGACAATAGGTATCAATGATGGAAATTACACTAAGATAATGGTAGAATTTCAAAATAGTATCACAAATTTATATAAACCAGATATAAGTATTGACAAGAAGGGACTATTAAGATTTAAAAACACACTATACATACCAGATTCAAAAGATCTAAAATTAACTATTTTAGACGAAGTTCATAAGAAACCATGTTCTGGCCATCGAGGTTACCAGAAATAATAAAAACACTCAGAAAAATATTTTACTAGCCTAATAAGAAGGTAAAAACAACAGAGTATTTGGCTCAGTGCCAAAATTGGGAGCAAGTTAAGGTCGAAAACCAGCATCCAGCCATCCTCTTACAACCATTACAAGTACCAGAGTGGAAATGGGAGACCATATCACTAGACTTTATAACAGGTTTTCCTAAAACTCAGAAACAGAATCATTCTATCATGGTTGTAATCGATAAACTCAGTAATTCTGCACACTTTATTCCTCTAAATTCTACTTTTAAAGCTATTAATATTGTTGAAATATTCATGCAGGAAATTTTTAGACTACATGGTATTCCTAAAATGGTGATTTCAGATAGAGATGTAAAATTCACATCCTCTTTTTGGAAGGAACTATTTCCAAGGATAAATACTAATTTGAATTTCAGTATGAGTTATCATCCACAAATGGATGGACAGACTAAAAGGACAAACCAAATCATAGAGGATATGCTTCGCATGTATGTAAGAACAAAACCGACCAAGTGGGAAGACTACCTACACTTGGTAGAATTTACATATAACAATGGGTGCCAAACTTCGGCTAAGTTGAGCCCTTTCTAAATACTGTATGGCAAAAAGTGTACAAGTCCAACTAGCTGGGATAACCTCACTGATAGACCTATAGTTGGACCAGAGATGCTCCAAGAAATGGAGAACATTGTAAAAAAGGTACAATAGAACTTGAAAGAAGCATAGGACAGAAAGAAGAGTTATGCAGATCAGAAAAGAAGACACCTAGAATTTCAAGTGGGAGACCATGTTTATTTAAAGGTCAAAGCCCGAAAAAGCTCACTGAAGCTAGGGAACTATGCCAAGATGGCACCCAAGTTTTGTGGGCCCTTCGAGATACTAGCTCGAATTGGACCCGTAGCATGTCAACTTGCACTTCCAGCTAAAATAAGAATTCATAATGTATTTCATGTTTCTTTGTTGAAAATGTATATTCATGACCCTACTCATATGATTGATTGGAACTTGGTGCATGTGGAACCCGAGGGCGAGTTCTAGGTGGAAACCCTACGTATTCTGGATCGGAGAGAAATAACACTTCAGAACAGAGCCGTCGCTCAGGTAAAGGTGCAATGGAAACACTTTAGTCCTGAGGAGGCCACATGGGAATTGGAAAGAGATTTTTGGAAATATCATCCAATCTTGTTCCAGGAAAGAAACGAACACTGAGGACAGTGTTTTACTGAAGGAGGAAAGGATGTGACATCCACCAAAAATAAACATTTTTTTTGTTGTTGCTGGAAATTTATTTTTCTTTTTGGCAAATTCGAATCTGGAATTTTTTTTCCATTTATGGAAATTCCAAATTCCAAATTTAATAATTGTATTTAATATTATGATTGTTGGGCAAAGATCTGTTTGGAATCAACCAACTATTTGACTATGAAGCTTGTATCACAATAGAATAATTATATTAACTGCAGGAGGACAAATGGAACAAGCATGTTAAAAAAATCAGTTGACCATGACTCTAGTAGTGGGGAACAAGTTGGAACTGCCTATGGGGTGATGATTACAAGTGGAAAATCAGAGATTTGGCAACTGGGAGCCCCTGAATGTCAGGTGAGATCGGAAGAGCGTCGTGTAGGGAAAGAGTGT